>JANIJG010024202.1:0-11216 GCA_024611175.1 Megaceryle torquata | reverse complement strand
ACAGCCATTTAAACCAAACCAACCCTTCATAGCTCTTCTGGAGGCCATGACCCTTCCTCCCCCTTCTCAGACCAGGGGTCAGGGTCAACAGGCAGACTCGGGCTTCTCTTGCCCATCCTACATAACATCTGGGCGATAACTACAGCACTGCAGCTGACAAATTGATAAATCTGTCCAACAGGACTCACAACTTGGACTTCCTGGAGTATGAGCCACTCCCATCAGCATTTACAAAGGTTTCCTGGAGAGACAAGGATTTCACTCAAGCATTTAAATGCTATTTGACGTCATGATCCCCAGCCTTCCCACATAACAGTAAATTTCATGTACTCGTAAGAGCATATTTGCAATACCAGCTATGAGGGATGCTCCACGCTTCAGCCATTTATGTAAAAAAAAAAAAAAATAAAAATCAGTGCTCATGAGCAGCTGGATCACAAGTTCATAGGTTCACAGTAATCATGTAGCACTACACAGCAGAGTCCAATTACAAAAAATTCCCTGAATTAGGTCCTGAGGTAATAGAGCTTGGTATGTGATTCCACCTTCCACTTAAGCATCCATTCACCAAGTGATAACAGCCAATTCTCCTGGCACTGGGAAGCAGCAGATAAAATCATGCCTTGTCCTGCTGACTTCAAAACAGGTATTGTTGGATGAGTGGCTTCAATTGCAGAAATCAGAGATCTTCAACAGCATCTATGACCTTTCCAGATCTGCACATAATCATTGAGAAGCAGATCAGAGCAGGAACACTATGGATCACCGCTCTGCATCTTGTGTCAGATTATGCTGGGCAAGAATTACCCATCTTGAAAAATGCATCAATGCCTTCATCATCTTCATTTCTCCATAGAGTTAAGACTTTCAGATTTCTACTTTTCTGTTCCATACCTTGTTCCTCTAAAATTAACAGCAAAAACTTGTATTTTCAAAACTACCATCTTTGTTTCATAAATTCCCCCTACTGCTATGTATTCCCCAATTAACATTCTTCTGAGTCAGAATATTCAGAAATAAATATTAACAAATACTCTAATAAATTGATAGCATTATTTTATTGACTATTTTGTGCCAAGTACCTACTTTGTGTCCTGCTTAATGTTTTTTTTGGTTTTTTCCTTCTCCTCTCTGCAGAACAACAGTTAAGTATTTTGTATCACCAACCTATACCTTGATGGGGAAGAATGCCTACTGCTGATGTGTTTTGCGCTGAAAAACATACCACACGTGCCTCCTCTGATGAGGTTTCTTAGTTTTCAACACAGAAAAGAAGAATTGTGCTTTTCATGGTATGAGCTATCTTAAAAGCCATTTAGAAATGAATTGCCAAAATCCTTGTACAAGTACAAAAACTGTAACAACAACTGTAACAACCGATAAAACTTAGTCTCATGCATTCCCAGTTTTTTGGTTTTGTTTTTGTTATTTTGGTTTTGTTGTTTGGGGTTTTTTTTGTTTTTTGTTTTTTAAGGCTTTAATAATCTGTCTTTCCTGCAGCTTGAAAAATTAACTGAATGACAGCTTAAATATCTGGCAGACTGGTCTGTCCTGTACAGCTTTTTGATGCTTAGCATCTGTGCAAGCTGACCTAAGTGTTCCATAAAGTACTGATCCTGAAAGGATAGAGTGCTCACCTTCACACCTCTGAAACAGCCTAGTGGGGCCACATGCAAATAAACAAGCATAGGCTGCCTTATCAACATGTGTCTATAGATACAAATAAATACTTACAGGGTAGAAGTCCAGAACAAAAATATGTTTGCAATATATTTCAGAGCAAGATATAATCCCTAAAAAACCAGACACTCACTGCATTTTTTTAATCCTACCATATCGCAGCAGTCTATGTTCATTCACCTTTCAGAATCAGTGACCACTGTTTTGTGGGATTCACACATACACAGTTAAAAAAAAATTCCTTACGACCATTACCTCCTTCAGCTACTTCTGACAGCTCCGTATGAGTACTGATACAAATTTAGAAGAAAAACCTTATAACAAGAGATACAGAACCATATCTCCTCTAAGGAGCCAGACTTCAGGAAAGGGAAATGAATTTAGTGAAGGAGGAATTTTGCTGCTGTCTTCAGTTATCCACTACAAGGATATAAAGGTAGAGGCTGACTTTTCTCTGAGGTATGCAGCAAAAGGAAAAGAGGCAATGGGAAAAGTTGGAACAAGAAAAATTCTGTTAAGGTATTAGAAAAAGAATGTCTAGTAAAAGAGTAATAGAAAAACTGGAGCAGGCTGCCCAGAGAGGCTGTGGAGAGCCCTACAGATATTCAAAGCCCAACAGGATAAGACCCTGAGAAACCTCATCTCAGCTGACCTTGAGGGGGAGGCAAGGGGTGTGTACATTTGTTAGATCAGTCAACCTCCAGATATTCTTTTAAATAAAAATTACTGAGATTCTATTTGTAATATAAGAATTTTGCATATAGATAAGCCAACATACAGACTCACCATCCCTGCTTTCAAAAACTTCTCTTGGCTTTTCAGGAGGTATCGGCAAATATGGAAACCTCTTACCCTTCTGTAATGCCTCCACTGTTAATGTCTGCTGTAGGATAGCACAATTTCAGGATTACAAAAAATCTGAAAAGAGATGAGTGAATGTTTTATTGCAATGACACACAAAAAAAAACCTTCACAGAAAGTATTGTCTTCCAGTGTGAAATAAAGCTTCCTCTCCCTCCCCCATATTAGCATGGGTAAGACTTGGCTTTTAACATATTTTTGTAAACTCTGGGGTGCTACACAGAAGTGCAAAACTTCTTTTACAGCTAACCCTCTGCCTGCACTTTCTATTTTTGAACACAGATCTGCCCACTGTTTTGAGGTTGTAACCTAGAAAAAAATAACCCAAATACATCTGTTGAAAATCAGAAAATATCCACATTTTTGTTATTGTCATGGTGAAAGCCTGACAAGTAGAACAGTCTGAAGTGTTCAAAGGCTTCCTCTAAAGGTGGGGGTGGGGTATGTTTTGTGTGGTTTAGGTTTTTTTGGTGGGCTGGGGTGGATGAAGGGTTTTTGTTTGCAACATTGCAGACACCAATATTACTACTTATATCACTTACAAAAGAGCATTATTATTAAAACTAGTACTCTCATCCAAAACACTGTATGGAAACATCTCCCCTTATAGAATAAATTTTGTGAACATAGGTCATTTTTCTCTCTCAACTCAGATGTCAATGAAATAATCAGAGGAAGCCCCTTGCAGATTCCTTGTATTAATGCATTAAGGGCAATTACTAGAAAAAAATGCCAATTTTTCATCTTCCATCTTTTGTAAAATAACATATTATTAGCACATCACACAAATAAATCATAAATAGTCATAAATAAGGGAAAGTTGATTAGGACTGTATTAAACATGTACTTCTATTACTCCCAAGACTTCATTCAGTGCACTATATGTAGGCATCCCAGTCTTCCTATAAATGCTTACTTAAGGTGCACACTTGCAATGGCTCCTCAGACCACTACAGTGTTATTAAACACCATCACATCATCACTGTGTCTTTATTTTTCAGTTCTGTTCACATAAGAAAAGGACCATTAGCCACAGACAGAATTCATTTCAATAGAGGTAGCAAAACAAAACGTCCCAGCGCAAGTCAGCAGAATACATGCAGAGTGACAAGCAGTTATTTTTCCTCACCCATCATCACAGTGGTGTACTAAAATTTTTAAGCTATCATTAATCCTTTCTTGATTAAATTCTAACCAATTTCAAAATGGTTAAAAACATTCAATCAAAATCTCTTTCAAACCATGGCTATTTGTAGCACGGGTTTGGTGGCCCTGATGAAAATAATGGCAATACTTTAAATTATGGCTAGTCAAGGAACATGCTATTTAAAGCTACCAAGACATTTATATCATCATTTAATATAAATCAATTGATAATTACTTAATCATACTGGGAATTAGCACCAAAGATGTAATACAAGAGCTGTAGGAACATCTAATCTGTCTTCTTTTATATACTGGTACTACTTACTTTTAACCAAAATCTATTTACATGAAACTGATAACAGTCACATAGTAGCCAAAGTTTTTTAACATCATGCAACCTTGCAACATCACAAGGAAACACAAAACATAGGCCACTGGATCTTCCTTTGCAGATGTATCCTCTGTATGTTTTCCAACAAAGAACACAGTTTAATTTTAGGGATTGTGTCAAAGGCTGAGATGCCTCCTGTAACTAAAGGGATATTGATAAAATACAGCCTGAACACTTCTGGGATGCCCAGGATTTCCTCTAACAAGACAGTTAGGGTTTATATCTCTAATACATTTAGCAAATTTTCCCTAGGGGAAGAATAAAAAAATAAATAGATCTTGTCAACTGAACCCGGTGCCATGTCATTCATTAACTCTATTACAGCAGTTACATGCCCTCAAACCCTAATAATGCCCTCAATACAAATAACACAGGTTTGCCTTAAAATAGGGAGCCAACTTAAATCTGAGTGCACTTACAGGGAATCAGTTAGAGCTAAGCCAATGCTAAACATGACCCACTGTACAGCACTGACTTAAAGGGCTATTTCATGTGCAATAACTGTTGATTTTATGCTGACACTTTGCCAAGCAACCAACTTGGCAAAAGTTGAAATGGTCTTTAATCACAGTTTCAGTTAAATTACATTCTTCAGCAAAAGATGCTCATGACAAACAATAAACTGACAGATGCTAGCTGCACAAATTCAACGTACAGCTACTCAAACAGAGCTAGTGCCAAATAAGCAAACTAATTTGAACTAAAAAAAAATATGGCTCAATAACTAATGTTTTCCTTGAGTGGAGTTGTGCTGCCATAAGCAGACATGACACAAAATGACATAACTTTTCTAGAATAGGTCTTCTCTTGCCACCATACATGTCAATAATTTGAATTTAATAGAATGCATTTGTATAACTCAGTTTCATAAATCTGTGTTGTGATGGAGTAGATTCAATCAAACGTTCCCAACTAATTCTCTTTGCAAGCTGTTAAGTCTTAATGCATTACTAAAAGCAACAGCATGGGGATAAGAAGATAAGCAGAGATCAAAATAGTGATCTAACTTTATTACTTTAAGTAAAATAGATACTAAAAAGGGATGAAAGAGAGCAGATCTTTTAGGCATGTATCAGTGAAGGATATTAAAAAGCATTTACTTAATTATATCACTAGCTTAGTAGAGATCAACAGGATTGCACAAGTACTTAAAGCTAAGCATCTACTGATCTGCTTTGTCATTCTAGGTGTTGGTAAGCACATTCCAAAGGTTGTTCAAATTTAATTTCTATCATAAGTGACATGAGTCAGAATGGATATGTTAAGAACAGTAAACCAAATATTTTCACTTCACTACTTCTCCAATTTAAAAACTTTACAAGAAGTAAAAACTTTTCCCTTTACTTTCACCTGTTAACCAGCAGATGCAAAGTCTCTGAAGTACAATTAAAACTTAATTTCTCTGTGTAGCACACACCTGATAAGAAAAGTACCTGCTCAAAGCAATCCTATTCAAGAGACAGAGAATCCTATCTTTGAGCAGAAATACAGAACATCTTTTTTTTTTCTTGAGGAAGTTCTGTCTTGCAGCTGGACACATCATTTTGTCAGATCTTATTTCTCAGGCTACAGCTGCCAGATAACATTCTGCTCCTCAAATGTTTAAGACTCTAGAGGGTAAAATTACCAAAATAACGTGTACAGAATAGTGCCTTAAATTCTGGTAGCAGTAATGGGACTAAGGCAAGGCATTCCCTACTGCACTGCTGTGAAAGCATGCTTCAATAAGTTGCTGCATGTTGTTATTAGAGCTCTTTTAATAAATGTCATCTGCAGAGATACAAAAGTGGTAAGTTATTTGATTTAAAAATCTATTTCGGGTCATTTATTTTATTTGTTGTTATTCGCTTTTACCTATAACAGTGACAGACAAAATAGTCATTTATGTGATTTAGACACCTAGCCATCTCATTTTCACAGTACGTGCTCCAAGAAAAGGCAAAGAGCTACATGCAATGTTGACAATTTATATTCAGCAGAGCCACTGTGTGACATCTCAATCTGTTGAGATATATCATACAGTTACCACTGTAGGACACTTCAAAATTATCCTACTTTCTTTCATAATGCCATGTGGGGAGGGAGATACACTGGCTTCTGTTTAAATTCTTGCACCTCCTCACTCTGAAGTGCCCTGCTGAGTAAAAATATCTGTCAATCTGCAGATTTCATTGTCATCTACTTTCAGGACACTGATTTCCCCAGAGACAAACTGATAGATTTTATTTTTTTAAAAGCTACCTTATACTTCAACAGAGATGCTCAAGTAGCAGCAAAAGTAGGCACTTTCAAGGTATTACTATGCAAAAAACTCTCCACCCAGTTCTGTTCCCTTTACACTAACTAAACAGGCTTCTCTATTTTCCAGATGAGTTTTAACACATTAAACTTTCTTCTGAATGTGTTCATAGAAACCCTAGAATGACCTTAGAGACAGAGACCTGTTTATCAGACTTGTAGTAGACTAGCTGTTTTTTTCTAATACTAGTGACTGGCTGTGAATACTCTTCACACACTTTCTTAGAATTAATTTCCCTTTTGATTTAACACACACAGTTAGGTAGGCAATATCAAAACAATAACTTGAGTAGGTGGTATCCACTCAGAAATTAAGAGACATTTTCCTCATTCCACCCTGCTCAACTTATGTCATGTTAGGGCACCCTCAACATAGAGTTTTTAAACGGAAAAAAAAAAAAGTCTTTTAGAAAATGTAACTTTACAAATATACCAGCATATGCTGTGGTTTTGGAGTATCGTGAGCAGATACAAAAGAAGAGTCAGCAGAATTGTAAGGAAAAGTAAGTAGCTGAAAAGGCCTATTTGTTTTAACTTCTTCTCAGTATCTGTTAATAAATGCTGAGTTCAGGAAATATAAATAGACAGGGATTACATTTTTAAAAACACATATATATCTTGAATAAAATCAGACAGAAAAAAAAATAAATCTTGACAGACCCTGCACATTGCTAGACCAGCACATATTCTCATTCACATGAATTTATTTGTGACCTATCACCAGAAATGCATGAAGAATGGTATTTAATTTTTGATGGTACCTTTTATAGCAAGACATTTTTATCCATCTCTGGATTATAATTTCACCAGTTAAATTTTGAACACATCATTGAGAAGGATTAAACATTCCTAAATTAAATAAAGAGCTAATAGGAGACTACATGGACACATGTAAAAACCATATTCTCAGTATTCAGAAGTTGGCTGATTTCAAACATGTCTGTGGGAATACAGCAAGGCACCTCTGTACTGCTTAAGGAGTCAAGTATTCAAGCACTGTAAGACTGCCAAAAAAAGAAGTCACTTTAGGCAGCAGCCATTAACACTGTCAACAACTATCTTCACACAGCAGAGTAAACCAATGGCAAGCATACTTTTTGGCTTTGTTATTAACAGATTACCGCAAGGAATGTTGTAATGGGACTAACTGAAAAGAGAAGCATGAGAATAAAAAAAAGTTAAGGTTCAATATATCTTCCAGGTATTGAAAAGTCACTGTACTGCAAAACAGATGTTCAAAATCTGGTTTCTGTATTGCAGAAAAAAAATAAATTATTAGCATAGTTTTACAATTGTGGGTTATTAAGAAATCAATATGTACAGTACAATTTACTATTAGCACTGCTTTTGAGTCACAAAAGACTGTTAGGTAGTATTGAATCAATTGCATAATTTATAATTCAGCAGACATCTACAGCAATAAGTCCAGGACAATAGACTGTAGTGCCAAGAAGTCACTGACAACTACTGATTCTTCCTCATTTATTGTTTGCATGATCTAGCGTTCACAAAGCCTTAAAGATTCTCTTAACTAATAATCATCATCTTTGATCTCCAGAAAATCACTATGGCAGGTGTAGAAATGAGATTCACAAGAATCCTTACCCTTTTGGCAGAGAAATTAATTTATAGAATCATAGAATGGTTTGGGTTGGAAGGGACCTTAAAGATCACCTATTTCCAACCCCCCTGCCATGGGCAGGGCCAGTAATTTAGTGTTTCTAATTTAGTGTTTCTAATTTAGTGGTTACACTGCTTATTTAAAAACAACAACCACCACCAAATCCACACTCAACCCACGACAACAATAATAACAAAAAATAAATAAAAACAAAAAACCCACCACCAACAACAACAAAACAACAACAACAAAAAAACACCAAAAAAAAAAATCACACAAAAAGCATAGTTAAAATTTCAAACAAATAGATCAATGCAAGTTATCATCATCCATATTCAGAAAAGCATGAAAAGCTTTCCCTGAAGATAAAAGAAAGTTCCAGGAATGCATTTGCAGCCTGTCATACATATTCATTTCAGCATATTGCACCATGAGTTATTCTTTTATGCTCTCTACTAAGATCAGTTGTTGCTTATTTAGGTTTCAAGCTTTCTGAAAGTGACCAACCTTTTCTCCTACATTCCTAAGTACTACTGAAGGTGTTTAAAAAATAATAATAAAAAAACCCCATAGCATTTGTTGTTTAAGCTGGTTTACACCCACACCACAAAGCAGTATTTTCCAGTCTTAGTTGAAAGATCATGTCTTCAGTTGCTACATCATTAACTATTAACCTCATGGTTTGAATCTAATCTTCCATAACATCACAAACCAAAAAAAAAACCAAAAACGGATGTCTTCAAGTAGTTACACACAGATATCCAGGTTCACAGGACCAGCTCATTCCTCAGTACAAAATATGAAAATTATAAAGGCTTTCCTCAAGATATTTTGAGTCATAAGATAACATATAAGATAATATATATATATAACACAATAAGAGTCATAACTAGCTCCTGATTTCACTAAGTCTTCACAGGTGACTGAGTTTTTCCTGGAACCCAGAAGAGTCAGAACACCTGCACACATTTATTGTGTTAGAGGCTCACCAGCACACAGCACTGCAAAAGAGTAGAGAGAATACTACTAGAAAGCTGAAATACCAGTAAGTTCCAAGAGCAACTTAAGTGAGCTTTACCCATGTTTACTTTACATATACTATCCAAGGCACTAGACCCTCGTTCAGCAAGCAATTTCTGCAATACCAGTTTTGTTCTATTATGAGAAACCTTAGAACCATCACCACTAAAATGTCCTTAGAGAAAGGAGAAAGCAGGAGGAAAAGAACTAAAATTGGTCTGTAAAGCAGAATTATTAGTGTTTTATTGGAATAACCATTAGTACTTATGCTTTATAAACTTTAAGGCAGTTGTCTGTCACATTAAAGTAATTAAAAGGCTCTAAACATTTGGAAAAAAAAAGGTCTCAGCATTTTTTCCTTACTGAAACAAGTCCTACACAAGTAAATGCTAAAATATCTGGTAATTTTAGAGCAATCAATACACTAAAGCATTTAAGCAGAAGAGAGTAACACTTCCCAGTAACAAGGTTCATTAGAACACTGCTCATTTTTAAGAAAAAATATCAAATGTACAGTGCTCTGAGGATATCCCCACTATAACTACTCACTTGGTCATCATAGCATTATTTTGGACACAACAAGATTGACAAAAACTGGAAAAATCAAGTTGTTCACTACACCACTTCTTAACCAAGACTGAGAAAAATCACTCTATTTCTAAATCAACAGTAATAATAGGAACCAGCACAAACATTTGTTATACCCTAGGCTGTTGCCCAACTCCACAACCAGAAGAAACATACCTTCACATTCAGATGGTCTGGGGCTCAACAAGTCCTGCAGCATTTTTCATTGTAAAAACTACTAAAAGAGCTCTTGCACAGAACGCCTTTCAGCCTCTACAAGAACAAACGTGCCTCCTTCCCCTAGAGAAGAAAGCAAAACCTCCAGGCACAGACAAGAAAAAAAGAAAATGAAAGATAGTTCGAAGCCTCTCTTCCTCATATACAATCATTAATTGCACCTGGCAGTCTTTTGCAAGGAGCATTGAGTAGCTTCACCTGAAGGCCATTTCTGGCCCACCAGAACACTAAGCTAACTTTTTTCACCCAGTAATGAATATTTACTTGAAATTAGGATGTAGTCTGTTCCTTTCTTAGTAAGTTTACTGTATAGAACATGTTCTATCAAAGGCAGACACTTAAATTTTGAGACTGATTTTAGCTAATAAAAAGATGCCTAAAATGCCATTTCAAAGAACAGAAAAGAAGCGTGGTTTTCTGATTGATAAAATAAAACCATTATTAGCTATGTAGTCCATGTTCTCAGGAAGCTCTTTCCTCTACTTCTTTCCATGTGTATCAGCCAAATATATGATCACTAGACAGTATTTAATGTTACTAAGCTGCAATACATTATCTGCTGTAGCCAACAGCATTCCTTTCAATAACAGTATTTTTAGTTCCACGCAAAGTACACAAGTGCAGTGCCTCAGACTCCTTTTGGCATTATTCATTAGTCCTAACATTAATATAACTGTGAATTTAATTGTGCTACCCTGATACCACACTAAAAGTTTATTGCAATTGCCTTTTTCCCCTTCTTAGACCAAGCAACACTGCACATCAAAAAGGCCCCACAGTAAGCTGAATGAAACTTTCAAATAAGCATATCTAGAAACTGTCATTTTTAACAACTTCCTTAAAGGTTTCTACAGCTCAGTCAACACATATTGGGGAATCCAGGATGGCTGAGCCATCCCTCTTCTAAGGAAACACCATCTCACGAGTATGAGGGCAGATGTCTTGTTAGAGCTGCAATGCCCAGAGAACTGATAAGCAATGAACAGATTAATTGCCTCCAAAAGTGAAAACATTAGTAAAGACTCTCGTGCTAGATTAAGCAGACATTCTCCAACACATTTCACTGTTATCCTTAGGAACATCTCCAAATAAAGCCACTGAAACAATGCACTATGAAAACAGTGAATTGCCATGGAAGAGTCCATGGGCAAGGTATGTTGGTTCCTCTATGCACAGAAGAGCATTTGGGGTGTTCAGAGGTTCATGTTCAAATACAATAAGCCTTCACAAGATAGGAGAAGGGGTTGGGAGCACAAGCTCAGTTTTACCATGTAGAGTCATTCCCAAAATTCTCAGTGCGGGATTTTGGAAAAGTATAAATGCCAGTCAAAGATGTTGGTTATTTCTGCTTACTTTGAAGCCATAAATCTGAAAGGTCATCCCACCCTTTTTGCT
>JANIJG010024201.1:0-63580 GCA_024611175.1 Megaceryle torquata | reverse complement strand
CCCCGGCACGATCTTTCCTTCTAAGAAGAGGAGAGTCCCGGCCGCGGCCCCCCCTCCCTCCCCTCCCCGAGCAGGACCGCGGGGGCGAGGGCAGCCCCGGCACCCTCCTCGGGCAGAGCGGCCGCAGCCCCCTCGGGCCGGGGGACACCCTGACCTGGGGGGGAGTCCTGCCCGCGGGGAGGGCGGTAGCTGGGGACCGGGGATGCCGGTGCCCCTGGAGGGCTCTGCGAAACTCTGCCCCCCTCCGCCTCTCCTGGGGGGTTCCCGGGCCCCGGCGGGCGGAGGGGCGGGTTTGTGCCCGGCTGGCGGGTGCAGCGGGGGGGGGGGGCGCTGCCGCCGTGCCTGGGGCAGCCGCGTGTCGCCGGCCTTTATTTCACGTACAACGTGCCCGGCTGCGCTTCCCGCGAGACGGTGGGGAAGAAAACATCCCTCGACCTACACATTTGGGGAAAATATGGGGCGAATTCTCTCCCGAGGCTGTGCCGGCCGGGTCAGCAGCGGCTCGGCCACCCCGCCTGCAGCCCTGCTCCGGGCGGGGGTGACCCACGCGGGTGGCGAGGGACAATGGAGGCAACGGTGGCTCCGACGGTGCCTGTGGCCGGCGGCTGAGGCCAGCGCTGGCTCCAGGAGCCCTGGGATGCTCCGTGGGGTTGGTTCTTTGGCACCCGGCGCGGCAGAGGGGGCAGAGGCCAGAGTGGGGAGCCGCTGCGAGGCCGAGAAGCTGGGGCCCCCTTCTCTGGCTGGATTCCCCCCGGGGGGGACAGGAGGCTCTGTGCCGAGGGGTTTTCCTCGTCCCTCTGCCCTGGCCTGGGCTTGACAGTCGGTGCCGGTGCCCCGGGAGAGGAGCGTGCCCAGCCTGGCTGAGCGAGCAGCGAGTGGTGCCCAGGGTGGACCGGGGCCCCCTTTCCCCACCTGGTTCCTTTGCATTTTCGTTTGGCCATTGTCAGTTTCGGCCTCGAAAACAAACCAGACTTTGTCAGTGGGTTTTATTTAAAATAGTTTAATTTGCCCTGGAGGAGCTGCCGCGGCCGCCGCTGCCTCTGCCAGTCAGGAATAAACACCAGAGGAGCAGTTCTGGGAAGTGAGGCTGCGGTGAAGCAGCTGGTCTGCAATGCAAACGAGCTCTGGAGCGCTGCCGGGGACGGGAGTGGCGAAACGGGGGCCGGGCCGGGGCGGGGGCCGGGCTGGGCCGCCCGCAACCGGGGCTGGGTGGCAGAAACGTGGCTGTGCCGGGCACGGAGGCGGGACCCGCACCCCCGCCCGGAGGCTCCGCCTCGCCCTGCCCGGTGCGCGAAGCACGGGACTGGGGGGACGCGGCGGGGACCGGCGCTCCCTTCGTGGCCGTGCACCGAGCGTGACCGCGGTGTGGGGGGTGCCGAGGAGGGCGCGGGGGGAGACAAACGCCGATTCGCGTCCCCGGGGCCGGGTGCGCCAAGAAGGACGGGGCGAGGGAGACCGGGGGGAGTCTGAGACCGCCGGGACGGCGACCGAGTTCCCAGGTCTCGGGCTCGAGTGTGACACCGCCCCACACGTGCGGGGGCCGGGGGCGCGCAGCGGGGCCCTCCTATACCCCTTCCCCCCGCCCCCAGCAGCGACGTCCCGTTCGCAGCGGCCGCTCGACCGGGGCCCGACGGAGGGGGCACACAGAACGCGACGGCCCGGAAGCGGAAGGGCGGGTCACGCGCGTCGCCATGGCAGCGGCCGGAAGCGGAAGGCGCGCGGGGCCGATGGCGGCGGTGGCGGGGGGCGCGGCGCTGTGGCGGCGGCTCTCGGCCTGGCTGCCGCGGGGCCGCCTGGGGTTGGCCGCGCTGCTCGGCCGCCTCTCTGACCGCCTGTCCCGCGGCCGCGACCGCCGCGCCCGCAGGTAAGGAGCCGCGCCGAGCCCTGCCGGGCCCCTCCCGGGCCTCTCCCGGCGCGGTGGGTAAGCGGCCCTCCTCCGGTGCTTGCGGCCGGGCCGCCTCCCACGGGCCGCGGTGGGCGGGAGCCCTCGGCCGCCTCCGGTGTCAGTGTCGTGTTACCCGGGAAGGCCCGGCCGCGGAGCGCGCTGCCCGCCCCGCTCGCCGCTTCTGCTTTCGGGGCGCGACGCTGCCGGGGGTTCCCGCTCCGTGTGTGCCCGGCCGGGCCCATTAGAAACGTTCCCGAGGTGCGGGGAATGACGGTCGTGCCCGTACCGAACCCCTTGCCCTTCCCCCGCAGAAGCGCTTGGTGCTTCCGAGAGTGAATCAGCTGCTGGAAGGGCTGCTCGGACTCAGGCCCAGGGCTGGTTTTGCTCCTCCAGCTGCCTTTAGCCCCGCAGCCTGCGCCCGCTCTTCTTTGTTGCCTTCTCTATTTCCTCTTCTCGTGCTGCCTTTCTGGTGTTAAACGATATTACTCACTTGTTACTCATTTTAGAACTTGAAGGGGCCTGTTGGAAAGATGGGGACAGACCTTTGAGCAGGGCCTGTTGGGACAGGACAAGGGGGGATGGGTTAAACTAAAAGGGAGACTTAGACTGGAGAGAAGGAAGAAGTTTTTGTTGCTGAAAGTGGTGAGAGCCTGTCTCAGGCTGCCCAGAGAGGTGGTGGCTGCCCCATCCCTGGCACCATTGCAGGGGAGGTTGGCTGGGGCTCTGAGCACCCTGCTCTGGTTGCAGATGGCCCTGCTCCCTGCAGGGGGTTGGACCAGATGACCTTGAAAGGTCCCTTCCCACCCAAACCAGTCTGGGATTCTGTGACTTGCTAAGGTCAGACTTCTGCCTTGGCTGTCACCAGTGCTGCTCGGCCTCTGTAGTGACATCGCCCTGGGTTCAGCTGTTTGGGACAACCCACTGGGGCTGGGGGTTGTCTGTGCGAGGTGAGATCCCCGTGCTCCTGGGAGCTGAGTTCTGAAAACAGCCCAGACCGTCCCACTCCTCTCCCCTTCCCAGGGAGTGTCGGGGACGGGGAAGCTGCAGGAGGCAGTGCTGTCCGTCTCGGTGCCAGGCCAGCTGCATGCCGTGCTGAAGGGGACACGTGGCCTCCAGCTCCCCCCAACAGTATTTCTGCAGCCGCGCTCCCCGGAACGGCTTCTCTCCTTATTTTTGCCACTGCCTCAATTTTGCTGCTGCTGCTTTTGTGGGGCTGCGCACTCGGGAGCACAACTTGCAAATCCAAACTGCTGACAAACCAGAGGCTGTTGTCGTTCTGTGGCGCTGCGCCCTGGGTTCGGGTGGGATCGAACAAAATGCTTCGAAGGGGTCTTTAGAAAAAGATCCTTTACCCCAGCCTTTGGGCATCACTTTGCTCTGTAAGAGCGCACTGGAAGGATTCTGTTTTCTTTTAGTTAGTGCAGTGCCCGATACAGCCTTCTGGACAAGTTACACTTATTTTCTACGGGCGCTGTGCCCGGGGCCATGGTGTGTCTCCACTCTCCCCGTCAACAGATGAGCCGCAGCACCCTCACTGTGGTCTCTGCCCGTGTTCTGCTCTATGCTCCTGGTTAAGCCAGGGAAGTTATTTTCAAACTTCTCTTTCGGTTTCATCTGTGTTTTTTAGCGTAGATAAATTACTAGACTGAGCCCTGGAAGGAGACAACTAAATTCAAAGGCAGCCGGTTTGTAGATTCCCCGGGCGCGGTGACGTGTGTGTGGGTGAAAGGACGGCACCGCATCCCGCAGTTTCGCTTCGCCTCTGGCTCTGCAGATGAGGTTTTACAGTGAATAAAGCTCCTTCAGGAGCCCATGTGCCACCAAAACCACAATTCCTAAAAATAGAACACACGCAAAAAATCCCTCATTTATATTTAGGGTCAACTTCTTACACAGAAAAGATTTGAGGTGGTTCCTTTTACTTCTGTTTTCTCTTTCCGGTTAACCCGATGATGTGGAGTACATGGGAATGCCCCCCCCCGCCCATTTTCTGTTTCTCTGAAAGATGGTTTGTCAGAGTATGGAATTTTGGTTATTTCTTCATACAGTGACATGGTTTCTGGTGTGTCTACAGTTGAAAGGGTTGTGTGGTCCTTGGGGAGCTGCTCGAGCTGTTTTCAGTCAGCGATGGGTAGCAGCAGTTGCTTTGGTAGATGGTTGCTGTGCTGTTAGTGCTGATTGGAGCAAAATAACGATTTATTTGGTAATTATAAAAGCCTTAGACTCTTGACACTAAATAAATGCTAAAGTTTCAGTGTTGGATTAAAAGATCACTCAGTGCAGGTGTACTGTAAATTGTGTAGGCAGCAAAGAATCCAGAGTATGGGATTGGTGGGTGCCGGTGCACGTATAGAACTGGTGGGTGCCGGTGCACGTATAGAATTAACCTGAAGGCTCAGAACAAATGGTGCTGGTGCCACAGGTGGATTTTACTCCCTCAGCAGCGCTGGGAAGGGGCTGCCTGAGGAGTGCCTGGTCCGCTGGCCCATGTGGGGCGAGGTTGCAGTTTCATGTGCAGTTGGGTGCTCTTTGCCAGAAAATGGCTTCTTGGAGTCATGTTTCTGGAAAGTGGCTTCTCAGCCACACTACTGACTTCTGGAAGTGTAAATGGCCAGGATTTGACTAATGGAATAATCAGGAAAGTATCTGTCTCCTCCTGATGATTAATTGTTACCATAAAATGCATACAATTTGCCACTGTTCTATCAGTGGGGATAATTCTAGAGAATGTGAATTCTACCCTGCAGGGCTTGGTTGTAGCCCTGGCTTTGTTACTGCTCCTCAAGCTGCTCATTTTGTTGTTAGAGTGTTTTTGGATGTGGGTATGAATTGCCATAGCTCGGTCTTCCCGCTCTGCTTGGCGGGAGTGAGCAGTGGGTCTCTGCTCCCAACGCGTGGCCCGTGCCTCGAGATGTGAGTTGAGCAAAGATGTACAAAGGTCATGCAAAAAGTGACTGGAATATGCTTGAAAAAAACCCAGTATTTCTCGTACTTCTTTTCAGCTTTGACTTTTTTTTTTAACTTCCTCTATGAAATGTTTCCATTGTTTCCAACAGCCTGTGTTGGTTATCTGCGTAACCTCTGGGTGTCGAGTCTGAGCCAGGCCCACGTGATCTGTTGAAAAGCACCATCCTAGGAATTCTTGCACAGATTGACTCAGGTTTCTGTTGCGATGAATAGTCAGTGACAAACTAGTGGATTTTCCAGGAAACACAACTGCAAACCGCCTGGCTTCTTTGTAAGGGTGTTCGGAAACCTTGTGAAGATCCAGTGTTTTATCATGAAGAAAATGAGTGAAGTCATCTTCTTGGAATCTGTGGTCATTTGGGCTTTGGATTGTGGTAAAACCTAAAAGTTCCTCATAACAAATTCTGGTAAAAGTCATAATCAAGTTTCTTCTCAGTTTGTGGTGGTGACAGAACTCATCAGGATGGGTCACAAGGTAGTGGCTGCTTGCTGGCCTGAGGGACCTGGTTCTCCTCCGGGATGATACCAGCTGCCTTGGTTTTGTCCTGGCACCAAGTCTGACTCCCACGAGTAGGATTTGAGAGCAGAACATTTTCTGTCAGGTTTGGGGGTGTAGTTCAGTCCCTTGCTTGTCGATTCCTGGATCTCATGGGAGTTACTGCTGCTAATTGTGCTGAGCTGTGGTTTTGTCATGTGGACAGACTCCTACCAGGGGTTCCTGTATGACTTGATGAATTTGCATGAAGCCTCCAGAGAAGAAAAGATCCATTTGCTTCTTGTCATTCCCCTAAGTGTGACTGTTAGCAGTAAGCTGGTTCTTCCCGAAGAGACTTCAAAGGAATTAAATTTGTTCTGAATTTTTAAAGAATGAGCTTCCGGCTGTTGTTTCCCTGACAGTTACTTTGAAGTCTTTAGAAGTCCTGACCTTCTTTTAGGACCTGTGTGGACTGTGAGTGGCACCGTCGCAGAGGGCCACCCAGTCTTCTTGGCTCACACCCGTTGAAACGCCCTGCGTCCCAGCGCATCGTTCCGGTGCCGCGGCGCCATTGCTTCTGTGAGGACCTGCGCTCGGGTGCTTGTGTGCTGTAGGTCTTTTTGTGCATGGGCTTGAGGAGCTGAGGCATTTTCCTCTTTCTTAGAGTAGTGTGATTTTTAAAACGTCTTTATGTGAAACAGGAACATCTGATCTTTAGCCCAACTGAGAACTAGGCTGGACATGCAAGTGACTGTTGGCAGTGGCAAAGTGATGCTTTGTGTGTGATAAAGACAATTCAGAAGTGGCTGGTCACAGATACAGCTGGTACCACAGTGGCACCACCAGATACCTGATCTGGGGGGGTTTGGAGACTTCGTGTCCTCAGTCCCGTCAGCTTCCAGCCTCTTTCCTCTCCTGTGCTCCTGCTCTGATGACAGTAGTTTCCCCACATCTCCTTTACCAGCTGGGGGAAGGAGCTGCTGATGTGACGATCTGTTCTCCCACCTTTTGCCTGTGGTTTTCTGTTTCTAGATTTGGCTTTGGTGGTTCAGCTGGGATCATGGAATGGGAAAGATGTTCTTGCCAGCGTGGGTCCTTACAATGTTCTTGCCTTTGTCGCAGCTCTTTCTTTACCTACTTGGAGGCTGTTTGTGGGAAGCATGTCCTTCACCATAAGGAATTTCTCCATCTTTCTTTTCACAGATCATCATGGCTTCTTCTGGCCCCACTGCTCACCCCTCCTGTCCCTGTGATCACAGCCCCTCCTTGTTCACTCTGTCCAGAAGGAGCACACAGGTTCCAGTGGATCAGGAACCTGGTGCCAGAGTTTGGGATCTCCAGCTCACATGTCAAGGTGCTTTCATCTCCATCTGAATTCTATGAACTCTTGAAGGTGAGTTGTGGGTTCCCAGTTATGGGAATGTTTCTTTTGGGCTGGGAGCTGTGGTGGTTATGGAGAATCACAGACAAGTTGTTGAGAAGGAGCATCTGTGGGTCACTAGTCCAACCTTCTACTTTAGGGGATTGTTGTCAACACTGGACTGGATCAGGGAGGCTTTGTCTAGCTGAGCTTGGAGAGCAGCTGAGGATGGAGGTTCTGCCTCTGTATGAGCACTTCCAGCACTGCACCGTCTTTGTAGTTTACAGTTTGTTCTGGTGTCACAGAATCACAGAATGTCAGGGGCTGGAAGGGACCTCCAAAGATCATCCAGTCCAACCCCCCTGCCAGAGCAGAGTCACCTACACCAGATCCCACAGGAATCTGTGTGATCAGGATCAGACCTGAGCTTTCCAAAGCTGTTTGGCAGCTGCTCAGCTGTAACCGCCAGGAAGAGTTTGGCTCCATCATCTTTGTAGCTGCTCTTCGAGTAGTTGCCGGGTGCTGTTGGATCAGCCCCCCCGGCCTCCTCTTTGCGATACGAAACACGCACGGCTCCTGCGCTCCCTCCTGAAGGTCCTTCCAGCGAGGCTCCTGTCACACGGCACCTCCTGGGTAAACAGGAGGGCTGAGGTGGGAGCTTGTTCAGCTCAGCCTTTGAGTCTTCTCACAATGTGTATTTAAAGGAAGCTCCCGTACCGTGACTGTACGTCACCATGGTGAGCTGATGGAGAACAAGGCTTGGGGGGGCTGTGAGGGCAGCAGCCTCCACCCCCTGCATGGTGGTGAGTGCAGGGGAAGGGAGCAGAGCTCTCTACACAAAGGTCTCCAGGTTCTTTCTGTCTCATAGGATGGGATACAAAGGGTTAAAGCAGTTGCAGAATGGACTCTGGATTTGCCAGTGTGGATACAATCCCAAGGCTGCGGCTACTGCCTGGGAACTGCCTCTTGCGTGTCACCGCTTTAGCAGCAGGGAGCGTGTTCCTTGACTTGCCAGAGCATGGATTTCTTCCTTGGTTTCTGGTGGTGCTGACGCGGCGCTGCGAGGACCCGTGTGCTTTACGCCGTTGCTGTCTGTTGTCCTCGTGCCTCTCCTGCTGCCTGGCGAGGCAGACTGCGCTATGGCTTGGCTGAAGGGATTCTCCTCGGGGGAACCACGGCTTTCCTGTGGCCTGGATCGTTGCCTCCCAGCGATCACAGAGGCCGAGGATGACACTGAACTTATTTTCTGCTCCTCCCAGGTGCAGATAAAAGCAGCCAAGCAGCGAGTGGTGATGGCTTCACTATACCTGGGAACGGGGCTCCTTGAGCAGGAGCTGGTGAGTGTGGAAGAGGTTTGGGAAGGGGAGAAAGTGACTGCAGTGGGAAAATGCCCATCTTTTCAAAGAGCCTCCTGTTGCTGCAGGTGCCAGAGGTGTCAGCGAGGTGCAGTTTGTGAGCTCGTGACGCCCTTAAAACTTTAATTTGGGGATTCACTTTGTGTGTGTCCTTTCCTCTCCCTGAGAGTGTTCTCCTGGTTCCTGGCTGCATTTGGGTACCTGGGGTGCAGGGGGAGGAATTTGGAAGGGAGGCCAAAGTGGAGTTTCTGTTCCAGGTCTAGTACAGATCTGTGGAACTATTGACCTTCTTCACGGGACAACGATCCTGGCCCGTCAGGCTGTCAGAGGTCACTGCTGTAGTGTTCTTGCAGAGACGGGGTGTCATTTTTATTTATTTATTTTTTTCCTGGCATTTTTCTTGAAGACAGCTGAAGTTGTACACGTGCAGGGCTGTGTTTTGTCCCCTGAGTACAGTACGCAGAGGCAGTGCTAGCTCTGCTTCTAGGACCGCGGTCAGGCTTGCTCCATGTTCTTTGCCTTCTCCGTTTCCTGTTCTCCTCTCTGGAGACAAAGGCATTGCCCGAGACCTTTCATGGCCATTTCTTACGTAAGAATACAAATTGCACGGCGGGGTAAAGGGGGATGGAGCCCTGCACGGGGGTTTGTGCCTGGCTTTCGCTGGGCTTGTATGCAAGGTTTGAATTTGCATGTGACCAACAGCCTTGTAGTTAAGGAACAGAACTGCCTCTGCATCATCTGTGACGTCCTACCCAGGTTTCTCCTTGGAAATGTAAATCTGTGGTTTGGGAGCGATGTTGGGACTTTTTCTGCCAGAATTAACTGCTCTTGAGGCTCGAGGAGCGCGCGCGTGTAAAACCGGTGCCGTTTGACCCGGTGCTGTAGGCTGGCAGAGCAGGACGCCAGTCTGACAGATGCAGAGTCTAAACCAGCAGTGTTCTGCATGAATCTGAGACTCGTACCAGGCTGGGGGAGAGTTTGTGGCCACCGGCCTCCTGGCTGCTGAACACTTTCCTTATAAAGCCTTATTTGCTTTCTGAAACGAGAAATCTCTCTCTGCAGGTGGATTGCTTAGAAGAGACGCTGCAGAAATCACTGCAAGCGAAAGGATCGTCTAACCTCAGAGTTTCCATTCTCCTTGACTACACCAGGGGATCTCGGGGTAGGTGTTACCATGCTTTGCCTTCTTCAGAGGCCTGTTTTACAGTGAGGCTGCATGAACTGTTTTTTCAGAGAGAGGCTGTCTTGACCAATTGGACCCACCGGCTTAAACCAGATGCCTTTCAAAACTGGCCTTTTCTATACAATAACGACTTATTCCCAGAATATCTTCAGACTGAGCACTCTTTCTTCCAAAAAATAGTCGATGTGAGCGAGAAGGATCAATCAAGCTCTGCTCTGCAGACTTGTGCTCTCTTGCTTAGTTCACTTGCCAGTGCATTTCCCTTCTCCATCACACTCTCTTCTATTTCCATTTTTAAAGGAAAGTGGTAATTGTTGGAAGTAGCAGCACCTTTAATCAGGAACTTTTGCGGTGACTCTTTGTAGCATGTGTCACTAGTGTGGGGTGTGGTGTGATTAAGAAGCTTGAATGGTGCCAGACCTGCTCAGTGACTGTTCCCAAGGCCTGTTCATCAAAGAGCTTACAGTTCTGGATGTCGGTTTCAATATTGACATAGTACAAAGAAAACACTTAAAAAATAAATAAAGGTGGGGGAAGAAAACGGGGAAGTGCCAGCGGCTGAGCTTGTGCTGCGACCGGCTGCCAGCTGAGGAGCTGTGGCGTCCTGCCCTCTTGTATCCCCAGTCTGCTGTGGTCCTGTGTGTGAAACCCCCCGTGTCTCCCAGGCAGGAAGAATTCTCGGACAATGCTGATTCCTTTGCTGCAGCGATTTCCTGAGCAAGTCCGTGTGTCCCTTTTCCACACACCAAACCTGCGTGGACTTCTCAGGCTCCTGATTCCCGAGCGTTTTAATGAGACCATTGGACTGCAGCACATCAAGGTCTATCTCTTTGATGATAATGTGATCCTCAGCGGGTGAGTCCTGCCTCCTCGGGCCTTTACGCAGTTCGTGTAGCTGAGGTTTTGAGGCGAGGTGTGTGTGCGACCGGCGTTGTCTGAACGGGTCTTTCCACAGTGATCCTGTCAATGCCCCTTGAGATGGGAGAGCTGCTCCACGTGATGTTCTCTTATGAAAGAGATAGTCTTTCTCTAAAGGGAAAAAGAAAGATTTATCGAGATTCAAAAGCGAATGGCCAGTTTGTACTTCAGTGCAGTTACGTGCAGAGCAGGACCTGTAACCTAGGCTGGGGTGTTCAGGATCACGTGCCCGGGCTCTGTTCTGGAACTCAACTCTTCTTTTTCTCTCCTAGTGCAAACCTGAGTGATCTGTACTTCACCAATCGTCAGGACCGGTATGTTCTCCTGCAGGACTCTCCTGAGATCGCAGACTTCTTCACGGAGCTAGTGGATGCGATTGGAGATGTGTCTCTGCAGTTACAGCGAGATGATACAGTCCAGATGATGGAGGGGATGGAACACCCGTACCAAGGTCGGAGGGAGTTGCGTCACCTGGGTGGATGGTGTGGTCCAGAGGAGGGGGGTGGCAGGCAGGCTCTGAAGATGGCTCGAACTCCATCCAATCGTGGGTTGCTGAGTCTGACTGTTGCTTACAGACCGTGGGGTGTCCCCTTTCTAGGTTGCTTGAGCTTGGTGACTGGGTCTGTTAGAGCATTCCTCACGCAGTGGCTGTCACCAGCTGATCCGGCAGAGCGTGCAAAGGCTTGAGGTTCCTCTTCGTAGTGCTGCTGCTTGTGACCTTAAACAAGAGCTTAAATTCCTTGAGAGGTTCTTTCTATTTTTGATATTAATGTCTGTAATTCCTTCTGAAAGTTTCATGGATGTGCTGCTATTTTTGGTAATTAGTATTTTGTAGTTGAGTCTATTCTGGGAATCAAATGAATATTGGATTAGGAAGATGGAGAACGAGTGCTGAAGTGGGCAGAGTGGGGCATCTCTCTGGCAGGCTGATTGCATCGTCAGTTTTTGCCCTGGCCTTGTGTGCTGCTTGGTGACATAAGCTTAGAGTGTGGGCAGGGGTTTATTTTGTATGTTCCAGGCCATTCTCGGTTACCAGTTCAGCTTTGCCCTCATCTTTTAATTTGTCCGTGATTTTTTTCAAGCTGCTGCTAGTGAAGTTTCTTACACCTCTTAAAGCTGAATATTCTTCTTCTGTAATGTAGTTTTGCTTTGTTTTTTGTAGTTTACAATATTTGGTTTTGAGACTGGGAGAAGAAAAATTGTGCGGGCTCTGTGTTAGCTCCTTTCTGTTCTCCTGTTGGTGCCCCATCCGTAGTTTACCCACTGTGTAAAAGGTGACATGCAGCTCTGTGCCTTTCAGCGTCAAACGTGATCTCTTGTGGTTCTCCTGCAGGAGACAAGATGGCTTACTGTGAGATCGCAAACCGGAGGGTCATGGAGGTGATCAACTCTGCCAGGACGCGGCAAGAGCTCCTTCACTCAAAGACTTTCCACAGCAGCCAGCAGGGCAGCTCCTTGCTATCCCAGCAAGGCTCTCCAGCGCCGGGGGGGCTGAAATCAGAACCCGACACCTGGATCTACCCCTTAATCCAAATGAAACCTTTTGGGATTCAAATAGATGAGATGGTCACAGAGACGCTGCTGACAGAGGCTGAACGGGACGCCAGGATATACCTTACCACCGGCTACTTCAACCTGACCCAAGCCTACATGGACCTCATTCTGGGCACCAGGGCCGAGTATCGGATTCTTCTGGCCTCACCAGAGGTGAATGGTTTTTTTGGTGCCAAAGGGGTGGCAGGTGCCATCCCTGCAGCCTATGTTTACATCGAACACCAGTTTTACAGTGAGGTCTGCTACCTTCACCAGCAGGAGAGGGTCCAGCTGCAGGAGTACTCCAGGGCTGGGTGGACGTTCCATGCCAAAGGTAAGATGTCCATTGCCCAAGAGGGCTTGTTCAGGTGGTGTTGGAGACTTCCCCATATCTGGATTGTGCCACTAGAGAGGGGGTGCTCAGGCGAGGCTGAACCTCCAAAACACTCCTCATCTGGGGTTCAGGCATCTCGCTTGCATAAACCCGGGGGGTTTGGGTCACTCAAAGTGATGTCTCTGGAGTTCCAATTCGAATATAGTCCCAGAGGTTACACAAGAGTACACCCTGTGGTGACAGTAAGACACTGTCCTGATGCGAAACGTGATGTGAAAGAGAGGAAGCGTCTGGGTGTGTTTGTGATCACAGTAACAGTTGTGATGCAGTTTCTTGCATCCCTCTTGCTGGCTTCAGTGACAAGAAGCGACGTCTGGTGGGGACCCCTGGTTGGGATTGGCAGCGGCAGCAGGGAGCTCGCTCGTGGTGGCTCCCCAGAGGTCCTGGATGCGGCACGTCCTGGTGGGGATGGTGATGTGGGTGTGGAGGAATTTGTCCCTGTTGGCAACATACAGGAAAGCGTGGTGCAGTGAATGGCTGCACCCATGTGCCTTCTGGGAGCCAGGGCAGCTGGAGGGGAAGTTGCTGAGAAATGAATATTGCTTAACGGATGTAGTTGATAACAAACACAAATAAGGCTGCCATCATGGTCTTCTGTGGAAGCCCCCGGACTCTTTCTTCTTTGATAGACACAGAGGTACAGCTTTCACACGCTCAGTGCCACCAAAGCATGAAAATTTTCCCCTGACTTGTTTCTGGTTGTGTCTCTAAATTTTCCTTCCAGAAAATGCAGTCCTTGACTCTTCTGGTCTCCTCCTTTATACACACTAGTAAGTATTCGATTGCTCAGTAGTAGATAAAGCAAATAGCTTAGAAAGTCTGTTAATTGAGGATTTTTTTGAGAAGTCTGATCCAGGTGACTTTCTTTGTAATATCGAGGTTCATCACAGTCCTCCCACGTGGAGGCAACCAGTGGAGCCCCTCAAAATTACCTGGTCTCGTGGTCTGGCCCTTGGCCGAGCCAAGACATCTCTGCCTTGTTCCACAGCATCTTCTGTTGCTCTGCTCCTGTGTCACTGTGTCACTTCCTGTGACCAGGGCAGCTCTGTTACTGGAAGCAGTACCAGCCCGGCACCAGCTGACACGCAGTTTTCCCCAGTGCCTGTCTGTGTCCAAGGGGCATTTCCGTCGCTGGCAGCACTCGTCCGATCCCAGCGCTGAAGGACGCAGCCCCCGCGCTCCGGCCGGTTCCTGTTCCGGAGTTTCTCTCTGTTGTTTGCTGAGGGAGTCTGGCTGCTAATGACTGTGGGGCTGCCTCTCTGCCCTGCATCCTGCAGGGCTGCCCGGGGGAGGGTCCGGGGTGGCAGGGAGAGAAAGCTGCTGAGCAGGCCCTCTCTTGAGGAGAGACAGCTATAAACCTTTCTAACGAGCGTTGTGCCTCTCCTGCTGTGGCACCAGTAACTCTGGGGCAGTAAAACCCTTCTCTCTCCCCGGGGCAGCCTGGAGGAGCTGCTGCCTGTTTGGGAGGCCCTATGTGGCCTTTCTTCCAGGAACCATGTGCTCAAGCAGTCCGTGGTTCACAGGTTCCCCCTCTTGCCGGACACTGCTGGCTCCGCGTGGGATTTTGTGGCTTGGCACAGACTGCATTTCCACTCCATTCCCGGTGGTGCCAGCTCGTGGAAGTGCTCTGGGCTCTTTCTGCTGTGTGGTGGAGAAGACACAAGACATGAGACGTTCCTCAGCTCCTGTGCTTGGCAGCAGGGACAGCTGGAGGTGTTTGCTTCCTTGGTTTTGTTTCCTCTTCAGAGTGCTGGAAGGGTCAGCTTGAGCTCCCTTCTCTGGCACGCTCTGCCCTTTGGCACAGGTTTGGCTCACCCGGCTTCCTCCTGTTGGAGTCACACAGCGTGTGAAAGAGGGGACAGGTCAGAGGAGCAAGCTGGAGGAAACCCTAGAGACAGATGAGGGGCAGTTGCACGTGGAGTCTGGCTCCTGGAGGAGGACGCGAGGTCTCCAGCAGCAAATAGTGCCCGTTAAAGCTCCTGTAGGGCCTAGGACGAGACACCCATTAGTCTCCTGTAGCATCAGGCTGCTTTACACCAAATGCTGTGACTGCTGGTTGGTAAACCCTTCCAGCTTCCCTATCCCCGTGCGCAGCGTCCCGCAGCGCGTTCCCACCAGGGCTACGACTGTCCTCGGGTTCGTTCAGCGCGCGCGGGGCTGTAGCAGCGCAGCCGCCGTGGGAGCGGGAAGTGCTGACTTTGCAACGAGAGGGGCTCTCCGAAGGGCCCATCTGCTGCTGCGCTGCTGGGTGTGGTGGCGTGGGTGACACGGGCTCATCCCTTGGGATTAGGGGCCCTTCCACGGTGGTGCCGGGTGACAGAGTGCCGGGCAGGTGGCTGTTTGCTCCCAGATAAACCTGCTGTTGATGGTGGCTGGGAAGTGGCGCTTCCCCTTTCTGGGAAGGTGAGTCACTGTTTGAGCAGATCCTGCCAGGTGGCCATAAAGCCAGAGACACCATAAAGGCTTTAGGGCTGCCGCGTGACCTCTTACAAAGAGCCAGGAAGCCTCTTCCCTGTAGCTGCTGCCGGGACCCACTGTTTGGTACCTCGTGCCAGGCACCATGCGGCCCCCGCAGCCGGCCTGTTTTGGGGCAGAACTTGCTGAATCTGTGGCCTTCGGGTGCTTTTTGCAGCTCCCAGAGCCCCCTGTATTGATGCTCCTGCCCTCCCACGGGTGGGGCCGGCCTGTGGAGCAGCCGGTCGTGCCACCGAGCGATGGGCGATGCCAGCCCTGAGCCAGGAGGTGACCGAAAGTGGCAGCGAAGCTGCTGAGTGTGTGCGATGTGGGGGCGGGGAGGAGGTTACAGGAACCAGTGGTGAATCGGCAGCTTCTTACTCAAGGCATTCTTGGAACTGCGCTGGGGTTGAGTTAGGAAACCTGCTTCTATTTTAAGGCCTAGGTGGTTTTTACGCTACGGTTTCTTTGTTGTAGTCTTTGAGTGAGTTGCAGTAGGGATAATTCATCTACCAGGGACCTGCCCAGGCTGTTCCGAGCACTTGTTTCATGCTAAGTGGAGAGGAGACCCATCTCGGGTTCATTTATACACTGAGACTCTCCTTGGCAATGGTCCTGACTCTCCTGGGGCATCCCTGGCTGTTCTTTCCTGCTGTGCTACGGTGGTGTGCTGGGAATAGTGCGGTGTTTCCACCTTTTGCTTGAGACAGCCGTCCTGAGTTGTGTCACACTTGCTCTGGTTGTTGCTCTGGCACAGTTGTATGTGAACCGCAGTGGGGAGTGGACCCAGGAGTCTCGCGTCCTGGCAAGAGCTTGATTTCATCTTCGGGTGTCTCCGCAGGAAGCGAGTGGGTGTAATAATTTGCACTTCTCTTGCGAGTCTGTATTTCATGTGAATTCACCTGTCGGGGCAGGGAGATGCCTCTTCATGTGGCTGTCTTGTGCAGTCTCGGGAGGGGATTGGGTGCTGGGCACTGCGCTGCTGCCAGCTCTGGAGCTGACTGGGTGGGCCCGGCTTGTCTGCCTGGTGCTCTGGTGCTTGATGTAGGTTTTTCTTTACTGAAAAACTGTTTATTGGTCTTATTGCAGTGTTTCCGAGAGAGGTTGTTTTGCACTGTGGCCTAACTTAACAGTACTGGACTGTTTTGGGGGCCCTCCGTGCAGTGTACTGACCTTGTCAAGAATGTGTCCCTGGTGGCACCGAGCGTGCTGCGGCCCCCCTGCTGAGAGCACGCCGGTTTGGACAAGCTGTGCAGGGTACCCCAGATATAGAGGAAGCTTTGGAGGACACCCCAGGCTGCCTGCGGGTGGCTGGCTCTGTCGTCACCTTTCGTACTCGCTGCAGTCCGACGTGTTTAGCTCGTTCTGAGCGAAGCAGTTGTGCGAGGCCACCCTGGTCACGTCCGTTGCCTCCACGCTTCCTCACCTCTCCTCTTCCCTGCAGGCCTCTGGCTGTACCTGGCAGGGAGTGACCTTCCCTGCCTCACTCTCATCGGCTCTCCCAATTTCGGATATCGATCGGTTCATCGGGACTTGGAAGCTCAGGTTGCGATCGTGACAGAAAACAAAGCTTTGCAGCAGCAGCTCCACCAGGTAAGCGGCTGGTTACGGGAGGCAGCGTGGACGTTGTGCTTCTCGGTCACACAGGGAATGCTGATGACGCAGTTGCAATAAAAACCTACAGCTACAATAATTCAAAACCTTCTCGAGCGTAGGAAGTCTCAGGGAGCTGACAGTTAAGTGACTATTGATGAGATGCCTGCTGCAAGTGCCTGTTTCTGGGAAACGGAGGCCGTAACGGGAAAGAACATGTGTCCCCGGTGAACTCGGGCACGGGGAGAGCTCAGGATGCAGAGACACGGTGCTCGGAGTGGATCTGCTGCTCTCCTCCGCTCCCCGAGCGCACAGTGTGTGCTTGGGCCTTATCCCCGATGTTTGGCCGTGGCCAAGGTCACACTGTGCTCTGGGATAATCAGACCAGGCCCGTTGAATTGCTGACCTTGGACTTCTGGAGGATTTTGCTTCTCAGGCATTTGGGAAATCCTTTGTAGGAGTATCAGTGCCGCTCGGCCAGCTCTTGGGTGGCTGCCCGCAGGCTGCGGAGGTGAGCAGAGGCCAGGGATCTTAGTGGACTCGCCATAAGAGGAGGATTTCTGGGCTGGTTGGGTTGCCTGTCAAGTTATGCAATGTCATATGGTCTTGAATAATAATATGACATTATGTGATCTTGGCATTAATGTTTTTCAGTGGTTTAATGTTCAGTGTCCCAGTTTGGTTTGGTTTTCTCTTTAATTAGGCTGCTTGGGCTGCTCAGCACTTCTGCTGTATCTCTAAATCCTGTCCGGTTCTCCAGCTGTCCTGACTGAATCTCTTGCTGGAGCTGCAGGCATCCCAAGTAATTTCTCAGGCAGAGCTGTGATACCAAACAGACTGGTTTGGTGCCTCTGCATGTGGCTTAGGGATCTCAAAAATGTGTTCTGTTCAGCCGAGCCCTGGCGTGAGAAGGCAGAGCTGTCTTCAGGATCAATGGGAATTGCCCTGTTGCATCAGGGCTCTTCCCCAGGATGACTCACAGCACATCTAATCAAAAACAATTCTATAACTGGAAGAGTTGCCTGAATATTTCAATTCATATCTTGCCTCCGCTTGTTTCTAATGGAAGGGGAGAATCAATAAAAATATGACACAGGAATTTTCTCACACAGCACCACAGTGATCCCATTTAGAGGGCTTTAAACGGTTCCTGTTTGCTGGAAGCTGGTTTTGAGAGTGGCTGTTTGTTTACTGTTCTGTGACCTTTATATAGAAGACTTAATACACTTCTGGTAGGCTTCCAGGAAATCACTTTGCCTGGTACTGTTCAGTGCCACCGAAAAATTGTATGAAGAGATTTGGGAAGAAATGCGAGTGCTCTGGGTATCTTTGGGTGTGCCACTGAATGAACCGGGCTTCGGCTCAGATAACTGGTCTCAGTTCCAGCCATCAGGTGACCTCATGGTATCAGATGACCCTGGAGCAGAGTCTTCACAGCCAGGCTGACTGCAGCTCTTGGAACAGTGGGGGTTTCTAAAATTAGACTGATTTTGCACATAAACGTCTTTCTCTTTGTTGTCAGTTCATCTTTTTGGTGTTACTTTCCTGTGCTCGGTTCCTGCTTCCCTGTTCAAACCTGAACTTAAACAGTGCGGAGTATTTTCTGTTTGTGACAGCTTAGCTGATGAAAGAAAGATGAGCAGACTTGCAGTAGCTGGTCCGCTCCTCGTTTGGCTGCGGATCTGGAAACCTGACTGGCCTTGATAAGAAACCCACTTCTACCTTTGTTCAAACAGCTGCTTTCACGTGTGGTGTGAGCACATATCATCATTGTGATGGTTCATTTCCTCCTTCAGCAGCAGCCCGTGTGCGCTGGAGGAGCCTCAGTGTTTCTGGTAATTGAGTTGAAATCACAACTGCGTATTCATTTGAGAATGCAGCGCTTGGGCTGTGTCTAGAAAGAGCTGCGTAAGCCGGTCTCTTGAGATTATGGTGAGGCTTCCTTTTCTGGCAATTACAGTGAGGGATTTGGGATCTTTCTGAAACTGAAGCTCAGCCTTCTCGCAGCTGCGGGGCACAGAAAGGCAAAACCTTCCACCTTTGCTCTTTGTAGAGTTTACATTGCTGCTTCTGGAGGGTTGGTCACTGAGCGTGCTGATGGTCACCGGAGGGCCAGCGCAGTGGCCCCCGGGTGTGAAGGAGGGAGCCTGTGCTGGCTCCTTGGTTCAGTTGCTCTGGAGCTGTGCTGTGTGGACCCATGGCCAGTTTTATCTGAGAATTTGCTGTTCTTAAAGGCCGTTACGTGATTCAGCCCTTAGGGTTTACTGGACTAATGTTTCTTTCCCGTGTAGGAGCAGGAGCAGCTTTACCTCTGCTCAGGTGTGGTCTCACCGTCAACATTTGAGCAGCCAAATCGTTACGTGAAGCTGTGGGTGAAGCTGGTAACACCTCTGATCAAGAATTTCTTTTGAAAGAAGAAAAGTTGCTGCTTTGGGTGAGTTTTCTGCCTTTCTTACAGGGAATTGATATTGCACTGACTGCACTTGCTAACTGCAGTGCTCGCTGTCGTGTGGAAGGAGTAGGTAATGGGAACACAGATAATGTGGCGGGGAAACGGGCATCTCTCTTCTGGGGTACTTGCCACTGACCAGAATTGTTGCTCGCCTACTGGAACTTCTGCAAGGAGAACCCGTACAAGGGTATTTCCCATGCACAGAAATTAAACTTCCATTTCTGGAATGTCCCTTTCAGGGTTCTGTGGAGGGGAACTGTGTTATCTTTATCTTTGACCAGCTGATAGAAAACATTGCTGGAACATTTAAAAGGTTTTCTCTTCTCTGATCAGTGCTTTGCTTTAACCTTGCTGGTCACCAAGAGCAGCTGGTTTTGCTTTTCTGCTTTATTTCCATAGACACAGCCTCATCCCTGGGGTTGTGTATCTGGCTCCTTCACAGCAGGATGTGTTACGAGCGTCTCTCGTGAACGGTGGAGAGGACACGAGAGGACTTTTGGTGCTCAGCTGATTTTGGGATGTTACTTGCTGAAGGTGGGAGGCTCAAACCGTAACACGTGTCCTGCGAACAAGCTGAATGGGAACCAGATAAAAAGTGTTGAGCATGGGCTTGGGCTGCCCTGGCAGTGTCACTGGTGAAGCACGTGCAGCGTGTTCTGGTCTCGTGTTGCCCACAGAGGGATTTCTGGCACCTGGAAAGGCTGAACATAACTGTAAAGCTTAATGGTAATTTAAATGCTGCTGCTTTGTAAAGCACCACGCAGCTCTCCTCGCCTCCCCTTTGGCTGTTCCTACTGCTCACTGTGGGGGGAGTTGTATGCAACTGTGTTTTAGAGCTGGTTGTTCAGATATTCCACAGGGTGGGATTTGGTGAACTATTTTATGCTCAAGGGACAGGCATTGGCCTCTGTATGATGGCTGGAGCAGATCTAATCACCGTAACGGGCCGATGCAAATTATTTGGTGTGAAAGAAAGGGGAGAGTAGATCCTATAACCTAGAAACAGAAAGAAACGTACATCAGAGATTGATCTGTCTGCAGCTGGCCTTTCTTTGGGTTGTGGGGTTTGACACTGGTGAACTGGGCCAAACCTGCGCGTTTCTTCTTCCCCCTGGTCTAAGCGGGTACCTGTTTCCAGGCAGGAATGTGTCTGCACACAGCTGGCTGAGCTTCTGCTCACCGAGAGCACTGAGCGGTCAGAGAGCTGTGAGGAGGACAGGAATCGGTTCCTTTGGTGGCCTGGCTCTCAACCAGCACTTTATCAGAAACCACCACTTCAAACCAGGACCCAGCATGAGCAAGGCCCTGTATTGTAAGAGCAGCCTCCACACGACGGCAGTTCCAGTGCTGTTTTTATTGATACTTTGCTAAAATAGTTCTGGTACAATCAAACTTAGTCTAAGCTACACAACTTTGGAGATTTTCGCAAGTAAAAGCATCTTCTGTTTTCCACAGTCGCTGAAGTTAGGTCTGTAAGAGCAGAGCTACAGCAGCAAGGACCCACTTAGCAGCTTTTTCTTTTGTCTTTAGGTTAAAGGTCCAGACGTAGGTGGGACCTCGCATCCGTGTCTTGTAGACAGGACATTCATAGATGTTCTTGGTGTCCAGGCGGTCCACGGGGATGGCTCTGATGAAGAGGACCGGCATCATGGGCGTCAGCTCCTTCAGCCGAGCGTCTGCGATCACTCCGGAAGGGATGTCCCATCGGGCACCTGCAACGTTAACAAACTGTCAGGGTACCGGCTACCCCGTGGTTTCATCACTCGTGGGGGGCTGTTTTCATAGCGACTGAGGGGTGGGAAGGAGTTGCTGTGGCAGCACAGTTGAGGATGGAGGGAGAAGGTTGGGTAGCTGTGGCTTAGTCGTTGGGGCTGACATGCTCTCATCACACTGTGACTCCTGGGCCTGTTTGCCTTACTGCGTGGGGGGTGTCTCGATGAACTGTCCCCACCTGTCCCTTTTGCCCGGACGCTGCAGAGCTGAAGGTAGCGCGTGGCTGTGGTGGGACTGAGAAGCTGTCCTGTGTGCTCCTTGCTCTTGTCTACGTGGACCCTGCAGTGCTCTGCTGATGCTGCCATCCCATCCCTTTCACTGTTTATCAGTAATTACCTTAGGTCCCGTGTTCCCCCATTTGTCTGACTTGCACATCAAATAGAGTGTGATGCATTTATAACCATGTAGCTTCAGACAGCCCCGTCCTCAGGTGCAGGGTCTGCAGCCTGAATTTCCAGCACACGCTCTGGTCAGCGGGCGGCCGGGTGCTGCCCTCGGCTGGCGTGTCCCTGGCACTGGCGTGGAGCGAGGGCTCTGCTGCTCTGAGCCTGTGCTTGCACAAGCCAGCGAGTCCTGACTCCTGCCCTGTTCTCAAGGGTTTTTAAGGCTGAACGGGGCTTTCTCCCTGTCTGACACATCTCACAGAAGATACAGTCTTACCTTCCATGAATAACCCATGCACGTAGGAGCCTTCTCTGGGGGGAGCTCTGATATCCTCGTGGTATTTCTTGGTCACCTCCACTGAGAGACACATCTTGTCAAGTGGCCACTCGTTTTTCCTGGCCGTGGACTGCATGATGGCGGTGAGGAAGGACTGGGGGTTGAAGAACCCTGCCAGCCACACCGTTGCAGGCAGCACAAAGTCAGTTGTCCACACTTCCAGTTCCTGGAAAACAAAACCAGCAAAGTACTTTAGAGTGGAGCAGGGCCCGTCAGCAGTAGACTCCTCCTTTGAGGTGTGATGTGACACAGAGCTGATGTGTCCCTGTGCCTAATGCGAGCGTCAGGCGACCCTCCAGATGGGGAGACTGGGATGGAGGTGGTCTGTGAGGAATGAACAGCAGATTCCACTGCAGCAATGAAACGTAAACCATTAATTTGGATTGCAGTAAATATTGCTATTATTTTTTTAACAAAGCCACATGGTAAATAGATGGTTTTATTAAATATATTTTTCTTCTGGGACACATGAAGTTATGATGGGGTTAGCTGATGTTCTTCTGAAACAGTGCTATACTCTGATGGGGAACCCGTCTCCAACATCTGCTCTCGTTCTTGGGGTAACTGGCTGTTTCAGGTACTTCAAACTGCTTAAATTAATATTGACAAATAAACCAGTTAACCACTGTATGCTGCTGGCGGTGACTCCTGATCTTCTGTGGCATCCGCCCGCTCCCTAAGCGTTCACTTCCACGAGAGGTGAGCTCACCCGGATGCGCAGGAGCAGGTCCGCGTACCAGGCTCCCAAGCTGAGAAGGGAGGGGTAGGCGTGACGCGTCCACGAGTCGGGAACGGTGTCGTAGAAGAGAGCGTTCGCCAGCTCTTCCATATCGGAGGTAATTGTCAGCTCTCCCTGAAGAGAGGAGAGAAGAGGAGGCCAAGCAGAAGGGAGGCTGGTGCTGTCTGGCCATACCCAGCCCGGTGGGATGAGGGAGGGTCACCAAGTGCGTTGAAGCAGTCAGGAGAGGGGTGTTCCCCCGCCTACCTTCAGTCCCAGGTCCAGCTCTTTCAGGGAGCGCCTGATCTCGCGGGTCAGGATGTTCATCCTCTCACATTCCTGCAGGGCAACTACGACATACGGGGTCTTGTCCGTCGCTTTCGCCGTGATCTCCACCATATTGAATGGCTCCGGCAGCTTCTCCGCAATCTCATCCAGGACTGACTTCACCTGCAAGGGAGAGCCCATAGAACTGCTCTTATCTCGGGAAGAATGCAGTGAGGTAGCAGTTAATTAGTTAGTAAGATTTTTCATTTTCTGCCTTGGTGTTTTCCTGTGCTACCTCCTCTGTTCAGTTCTTTTACTAATTGCTCTTGGATCTTAAAAAGCTGCAGCTTTATTTTTTGATCATCGACAAGGTACAAACTGAAGCCACAGAGGCTGTGAAATTCAAGTGTAAAATCCAGGGAGTCAGGAGAAGAGCTTTTTTTATTTAAATCTGTATTTTTAGGAGTTGCCATCATGAATGGGAATCGCTCAGCCAGCTCCATCAGCTGAGGACACAGCACATGAGCTGCATTTTGCCCCTGGTGCATCGTGACCCCTTTCTGAGCACCGCTGACTAGCGTAACTCGCCACGTGTTTGGATGGAGCGGACGCAGAAACGGCTGGGGTGGTTTCAGCCCCTTCTCTCTACATGCTGGGTTTCCTGGAGCAGCTTGTGGTCTTACAGTGTGCCTGGGGTCTGGATTGATGAGGGAGCAGGGAAGAGAGGAGGGGGCTGTGGGTGGGATGGGGACACTGCTCCCTGTGCCTGGGGCTGTGGCAGTGGCACTGCTCTCAGTAGCTGCAGAGAGTGAAGAGTTTGCTCGTGTTTAATGACATCACTGGTGCCAGAGGCTGGAAAGCAGAGCCTGGTTGTGGAGAAATTGAGCACAAACGGGCTTCAGTAAAAACCCGCCCGGAGTGCCTGGCTGAGCAGAGGCTGCAGTGTCTCCTGGGAGCTCTGCGCCAGCAGCTCTCCCTTCTCGGGCCATAGCAGGAGGTCCTGTGCTAGAGTCACATCTTGCACTGATAGAAACCATTATTAGAAGTCATATTCTACCCATTGTGTGTGGGCCTGGGTCCCCTTCTGGCCTCTGTGTATGTAAAACTTCACTTGCCTTTTCCTCCCGGGAGATGCCGGAGCCTCCTCCAGCGTCTGACTCTTTGGGCTGCATTTCCAGAACCGTCCGGAAGAGCCTGTCCGAGGTGACGGTCAGGAAGCCTATCTCGGCGTTGGGGTGCAGGCCGTACAGGTAGGGGCTCTCCGGCGGCAGGTTGTCAGTGATGTACTCGTGGTACCCCTAAGTGTGGGGCAGGGCCGGGGCCTCCGTTAGGTCAGCAGATACGTAAAGGAGCCTTGGAAACACGCGGCCGTCTGGCGGTGCTTCGCCGCCGGCTGGCCTGGCTCCTCCGACGGGGCTTTTGCCTTACCGAGGGTTTTCCCTCGCCGCCCCCGCCGCAGGAATTGGTTTCTGCAGGGTTCCACAGGGTTGAGACACTTTTCCCCCCTCTCCCCCTTGGTTTAGCACGAGGGAGCTCAGACTCATTGCGCGTTTATCCTAAGCAGTGGTTTTTCCACAGCAAATGTCAACAGTGATCTTTCTTACCTTGTAATCCAAGCTGGGAGGGATCAGAAACCCCGGAGCCAAGTACACCTCCCCCTCCAGCATCTCCGTGCGGATGTATTCGCTCAGGTACGTCCGGCACAGCCGCCGGTCCCAGTCATCTGTGATGTGCCCTCCGTACATGATTTCACCAAAGAGGTACCGGAGGTCGTCCCATGGCACCTACGAGGAGGGGCTCACCGTGGGGGCTCTGCGTGGCTCCCACAGGACCCTGCCTGGGGAAGCTGCAGAGCTGTGGGGCCACAGGGCAACGGATCCTGCCTTGGCCTGTCCAGCATCCAGGGAGGTGACAGACCCTGCACCTCTAGAGCCTTGGTGACGGGGAACCTTGTGTCAGGTCTCTTGTGTTCACCCCCAGATTTCACCTCCTCTGGGGGTGGATGCAGCTGTGCCCCAAACCCACCTCATCCCATCTTTACTCAGATGGTGTCTGTGAGGCCAGGGGCAAAGGGCACTTTCCCAAGGGTGCAGCCTCGCTCCTCTCACTGCCCCTTCGCTCTTGGGGTGGGATTTGCCGCTTAGTGGGGAAGTCACATAGAAAAAAATACCCCAGCAAAGCGCCGAGGTGCAAGGGAGAGCAGGGGCAGCTCCCCCAGGAGGGGGAGAACAGCTGGCAGCGCTGTGGTTCCTGGGGGGAGGAATTTCTGCAGCAAACTGATGAAATTTTTAAAAAAGGTTGATGCCCTGGTGTGCATTGTGCAGAGGTGGGGGCACTGGCCAAGCCTCTCACCTTGGAGTTTGCCTCCAGGTAGTTGTAGAGGACGTTGATCGATATGGTCAGGTCTCCGTTGTTGAAGGGGTAGGATCTGTTCCAGCCCTGAGCGCCGAACTTGCGCCGCTCGGCCACCACCGCGTGGAAGTAGCAGAGTGCAAACAAGATGCATTTAAACTCAATTTCTTTGCTGCACATCTCCAGCGTGTCCTGCAGCGGAATAAAGCGAGACTGGGTTTGCAAGTGAGGGAGGGAGGTGTCGCTAGCGGGTGTCCCGCTGCGGAAGAAAATTAATAGATGATGGCAAAGGAGAACTGAAGGTTATTCATTAAGAAAAATCACAAATTTATCTCTTGAAGATTTTATGGTTCCTTTCAGTTGGTTAAGTGTTGCACTCATTGTTTATTGTGCACACACACATACCCTACTGCCAGCTGAGGTGGCTCCTTGGTGGCATCAAGCAGCCTTGGGAAAGTCAGCAGTGACCCAGCACCTCCCCAGTTTGTGGCCTGTGACCTCCCCCCCTTGGGTATCTCTGGTTGTCCCCAAATCACATCCTGACAAAGGGGGGTTCTGGGCCCACCCAGGAAGATGTGCTGGGGGGGGGCTGGCTCCTGGTGCAGCGTCCATGTCTGAGTGACACCCCCAAAGGTGCTCAGTCTGGGAACCCCCCAGGGCTGGAGTGAGCCGGCCGCGCTGGCCCCAAGTGGTGGGGTTGGGGGTACCTGGGTGAAGAGGTCGAGGGCTTTGTGCAGGTTGGCAAACATGCCCGTCGGCGGCTCGTTGGTGATTTTGATGGCGTCTTCCAGCAGCCCCTGCGGGATGATGTGTGCCTCGGGGCTGGGGGCTGGCTCGGCGCTCATGAACACCCGGTAGTCGGCGTGACTGCCCGTGCTGTTCTGTTCCACCATTTTATCCAGTGTGCCCAGCCACCGGGCCACCAGGTGGATGTTCTGGAACAGGAACCCCCCCAGCTCTGCTTGGGCTGAAGTGCAACCTTGGGGATCAGTCAATCCCCCCAGAGAGCAGGGGCAGGACACCGTGGCTCCTCTTGGGCTGGGGACACCAGCTAACCCAGGCAGCGTTGCTGATGACACTGGGGGTGCCCCCTAAGCACCCTGCACCACTGTCCCTTTTGAGCGGCCTTGTGTGCTTTTGGCCTCCACTCTGTTTTAGTCTGTTCTGGGGCAGGCTGGTGGTGTTTGGTGCACATTAAAGCCCTGGATGTCCCCTCGACTTGCCCCTGGCAGTGCAGTCTGCATAGAGGACATTGTGCCACCGCCCTTGCTCATGTGCCCCCCCCACTGCAGAGAGTGAGGGGCACCACACTCCCCCCACTCCAGCCTCCCCTGTTTCCCTGAGCCCCCTGTGCCCCTCTGCCCTGCTCGAGCTGGCATGGCACCTTCCCACTGCCGCTGGTGCTGCTGCCCCTGGTCCCCTCCCTGCTCCCAACTCTGCCGAGGACAAGCTGCATGGGCTGAGCAGAGACCACACGTGACTAATGCACTGGGATGGGGCAGCTGCCACCACCCCTGAGCCGCAGCCATCCCAGGTACCACCTTGGTGTCAATGGGGACACTGAGGCTGGGGGAGCCTGGGGACACTCTGAGCCATGTGTGGCAGGGCTCTGCCCCGGTGTGCCTGGTTGCTGGCAGGGTTGCATGTGCCTCGGTGCCCCCCCGCCACGTACCTGTAGGATGACCCAGTGGCCCTGTGCGGCCGCCACCTCCAGCGCCTGTTCCGCCACAGCCTCCTGGCCCTGCCCCAGTGACACGTTGTGGATCCTCCCGTTGTCAATGGTGAAGTTCAGCTTTTTGCCTGGGGAAGGGAGGAAACCACCACAGTAGGATTGGTAGGAAGATGGGGCTGCGCAGCTCAGACCCTCACAGCCACGTGCAGCCGTCGTGGGCTGGGGCCGGCCGAGGAGGGCCCGTGGCTCACCCAGAGCTTCCACATCTTTCAGCGGGTCGACGCCAGGGGAGAGAATGAAGAACAGGGGCGCGGAGGGGCTGCTCTCCTTGTATGCCTTGAAAAGGTCAACACTCCTTCCTTCCACGTACTTGCTCCCCATCTTCTCTTCCACAAAGTTCCTGCAGAAAAATAAAACTCTGAGGTGAGTTTGGAGCAAACAGAGTCACTGGGCGCAGCGGTGCCGCGGGGCTCTTGCTGGCAGAGCTCTGTGCCACACGCACCTGATGGCATAGGTCATCCTGTCCGGCCGCATGCACCGCAGCATGCACAGCTTCTGCAAGGCCGACTTGTTCTTCCACTCCTTGGGGAACACCTCCTTCTCTGGCACCTCGGACTCTACAAACTTCTTCCATCGCTTGGCTGAGCCCTCGATGTCACTGTCCAAGTTCCTGAACTCGTCCATTTCCGAGAGCACCTTCCCGTCCCACAGAGAAGGGCAAAAATCATTCCTGGGCTCTGCTTGTCCCCAGAGACCCACACGCTGATGGGTCCCCACGGAGCTGTGTGCAGGCAGTGACTTTGCTGTGCCACAGCCAGGTCCTGAGGGTCCCACCAGGCTGCCAGACCTGCCCTCCACCGGCCACGTTGGGAGCCCAGAGGCATCCTCGGGGTGCCTGGTGAAAGGGGGGGCCCCAGCCCTGCCATGCCAGGGGTCGTGCTGGCATCACCTTGGCATGGTGGGTGACCATGCAGACCAACCTTGATGGCACCCCAGCTGTGGGGCTGCAGGAAGTCCACGGGGGACGCGATGCCAGCCTTGGAAGGGAAGCGCAGCAGGAAGTCCAGCTCTGCCGGGTTCACCTCTTTCTTGAGTGCCAGGACCTGGCCAGGGGAGAGCGCAGCGTCACAGCCACCCCGGCACACATGGCCTTGGCACAAGGGGCTGTGCTCTGGGGGGGAAGCTGCTGAGCATCCAGCAGCAGCACAGACGTGAGAGAACAACCTCTGGAAGGACGTAAACTCTCATCCATCAGGGTTATACAACAGGTGCCCCAAGCATTTGCGCACTTACCTGGAAGGTAACCTGGGCCAGAAAAATGAGTTTGTCCCCCTCAAAGAGGCCCCGTGCGGTGTACGTATAGACCGAGAAGGTGATCTCATCCATCAGGTTCATCACCCTTTGCTTGATGTCATCGTCGGGGGCTGTGCTCTGAATGGCTTTCTCAAAGACCCCACTGAAGGCCTGAGGAAGAGCCGGGCGGGCAGCTCAGTGCCTGTGGTGCTGGCTGTTTTGTAGCAGCATAAACACTGAAACACCAGTTCTCTGAGATCCCCCAACCCTGCCCTGCCCACACCAACCATTCCCTCCTTATGCCACATCTACCTTGAGAGAGAACTGGTAGATGGGGTTGATCTTGTTGAGGTCGCTCAGGATGAAGTACAGCAGGGATGCTCGCTCTGCCGCTGGCCTGTAGTTTTCTCTAGCGACGTTTATTTGGACTTCAGTGACTTTTGCTTCTTTCACCTTGACAGACACGAGGGTGGGTGTTGTCCAGCATCCTGGCACATGCTGATGCAGCACCCAACCTCCCACTGAGCACCAGGTACCTGTTGTGGTCCAGGAGAGCTCTCCTGCTGCCCACAGCAGCTCACTTACTTTCTCCTCAATTTCCATGGCTGTGCGCTTCGTTGTTTCCAGGTTCTCCACCAGCGCCGTGTCCTCCAGGAACTCCCCGGCAGCAGCGGACAGCCGGGCGAGCAGGGAGTCCTCCAGCTCCTTCAGCCTGATCTTGAACTCATTCTGGCTCTTTGTGAGGTTTGCCTACAACCCCAGCACCCCGGAGAGACGCACGGCACTCAAGAGCCCGCAGCAAAACTCTGGCATCACTCACTGTGTTTTTCATACTGTCACCAAAGCAGCGGAACAAGGATGGACGTGGCCCCTCCTGGGACACGCTGTCGCCACAGGGTACAGAGGTGAGCGTGCCTGTGGCAGCACCAGTCTCTGTGGGGCAGTGGTGGACCTGCAGCTGCCCCCACAGACACAGGCTCTGCTTGGGACCAGCTCGAGCTGATGGAGGTGGAGATCTCACTGCTCCCTCGCAGCAGAGCCGCCACAGCCCCCCCATGTTGCTCTCTGCTACCCACCCACCAGCAGCTGGGGCCATACCTTGAGGGTCTCCAGGTCTGGCCGCTCTTTGGCCACCACAGCAGCCAGGAGCTGGTCCTCCAGCCCCTCCCGGGTCACCAGGAAGTTGATGAGGGTGCACTGAGCCTGCACCTCTGGCTTGTAGTGGGGGTTGGAATACTTGGTGTGCAGAATCAGGCGGAAGCGCGGGTGATACTCCACTTCTTTATCTCCTATCCTGATGCATCTGTTCAGTTAATTAAAACAGTTAATTTCTGTACCTTTGGCAGTAACATGACAGACAGACCCCATCCTGTGTGCTGTTCCCGGCCACTCGAGGTGTATTTCTCTGGTGTAGCAAGGGCACAAGTGCCAGAAGAGCTCTGCCAGGGCAGAGGCTGGAGAAGCAGGAGGAGCTGGTGGCCACCCTGCCCACAGCCCTTGGATGGCTTCTGGGCTTGTGCTGCCTGCAGGGACCATGCCATGACACAAGCAATGGTGCCACAGCTCCAGCCCCAGAACCCCAGGCCGGGAAGGTCGATGGTGCCCAGGGCAGGTGGCCCTGCCTGCAGTGGGGCTGGCAGCACCGAGTGGGGCAGGGGAGATGGGGCAGCCCAGTTCATTACATCTTATTGCAGGTGCACCAGGGAACACACCACTAAATGAACTGGACTCTGCAGACCAGAATGGCCCCAAACATCTCATCAACTACAAGTGTCTGCTGGGAAATACCTGGAGGAAACTGGGGAATGTGGTCAGAGGCCAGGGAAGGATCAGGCCCCAGCTGCTGTCATGCAAAGGGGCATAAATCAGCATTTCAGGGCAGGTGAAACTCCTCAGCATCAGAGCACAGGGGGTGCTGACCTGCCCTTCTTGGTGGTGTTCCTGCCCAGGAGGTGGTCCAGCACCGGCTCCACTGTCTCACCGACGTCCTCGATCAGCAGCGTCTGTCCCTCAGAAACCGCCTGCTCGATGATCTCCAGGTAGCTGTGGCCGAGAGGGGAGGAGACGTGGCATGGGGTGAGCATGTGTGTGCTGTGGCGAGCACGGACAAGCTTGGGCAAATGCCTCCTGCTGCTGCGACCCAGTGGGACTCACCCTGGCCCACCCTCACCCACGGGGGTGCTGGGTGCCCCGTCAGCGCTGCTGCCCTCGGGTGGCCCGAGTTGGATGGGAGACATGGGTGCCCTGGCAGGGGAAGGGGGGGTGGTCCAGCCCAAGGCCGTGGCTGCCCACAGCCCCTGACCCACCTCCTCTGGCCCAGGCGGATGGCCCGCAGCTCCTCCCCATATCTGTTCTTGATCCACTTGATGCCCTGGAGCTGGGCATCCACGACCAGGGGCCAGCGCTGGGTGTGGCAGAGGATGGTGGCATTCTCGGTGGACGTGCGGTCGCTGGGCAGCCCCTGGTTGCTCCAGGCAGCCACGTCGGCAGCATCAGTGAGGAGGCTGAGGGGGTCCAGCCCTGGCGTGAGGGGGATGGGCACCTACCGGGAAGAGGCCGTTGGGTGCCTGGCCACAGAGGAGCCTCGGTGCCAGCGGGCATGGGGGGAAGGAGCCCCAGGCACCCTGGGATGGCCCCGTGGCCACTCACTGCCAGCTTGCTGAGGAAGGGGATCCAGCGGTTCTCCAGCAGCTCTGTCCTGTACCTCTTGGTGAAGTAGCCGACGTAGGACACGAAGGCAGAGACCAGCAGCACGTCTCCACACAGGGTCTTCTCCTGCTCTTGGAGCATCTGCACTGACTCAGCCCAGCGGACATTTTCGGATGCCAGGCCCCCAATGAGCCTGGGGGGTCGGAGGAGATGTGGCTGCTGCGCTGCCAGCACTGAGCCGGGTGAGGGGAACTTGGCCCAGGGTGGGTGGCCCTCGGGATTATCCCACCTCTGCTGGGCTGCCCTCCCCTGGGGAACAAGGCTCGGTGGCTGCATCCCCCCCTCTGAATTTCTGACCCAATTCACAGGCAGGATTTTTGAATTTGGGAAGAGTATGGGGGGGCTCTGATGCTTCCATGACCCCTGTGTCCTTGTCACCAGGCAATGCCAGGGAGTGGCACAGTCCCAGTGCTGCTGGAGACCCGTTTGCACAGTACCTGTTTGCCAATGTGATGACTCTGGTGGTTGCATCAGCCTCCTGCTGACATCTGATTTTTTCAGCCGTAGCTTTCTCAAATTCTGCGGTGAGAGCCGCCAAATTGGCGTTCAGGCCCTTCAAAAGACACGTGCACAGTGACCTCCCGCCCGCCGTGCGGCCACGGGGAGCCACCGGGCCCCGAGAGCTCACGCTGCAGCCCCCCGGTCACGTGGCTGCTGCACCTCGGCTGCGGGGTGTGTGCACTGCGAGAAACTTTCTCCTCATTTTGGGCTGCTGCCCGTGACCCGCAGCTGAAACGGCTGATGGGGTCGCGGGGGTGTCAGCCAAGGCCGCGGGCGGGGTGACACTTACGGCAATTTTGTTCTTAATGCGGGCGAGTTTCTCCTGCGCCTCCGCCAGCTCGGCGTTGGCCTCCTCCAGCGCCAGCCTCTTGGGCTCCACCTCGCAGTACACCCCGTAGAACCGGACAATGTTTAGGCACCAGGAGCACAGACCCGCGGCGGCCGTTGACTTCGACATGATGAATTCCGGGTCAAAACTGGGGTCTGACTGGTAGGGCCTGGCACGGGAGAACATGCCGTGCTACAGCACCGTGCTGCGGCTGCCAGCGGCCCCCTCCCGGGCTTGGGCTGCTGGGTGGGGGAGCAGAGCTAATGCCTGGATCCCACCGCTGCCCCTGGAGCCCCGCTGGGTGAGGGTCTCTCCTGGGACCCCCAGGAAGGGGGCAGGCACTGGATGTGGACTCACTGGAATGCCTTGAGACAGGCCTCGGGGATGTGCTCCTTGTCAAACTTCTTTAAGGCATCAAGGAAAGTGTCGACTTTTCCCATCATGACTTTTGCTGCCTTCCAGCTCCTGTCCTTCGGGATCTTGCCGCCAGGTGCTGTCAGAACCATCACGGCTGCCGTCACGTTCACCACCGCTTGGGGTGGGGACCCGAAGGACTTCAGCTCTGTCAGGTTGTTCTGGGAAGGGACCATGGGGCTGTTGAACATTGCCCCAGCGCAGGGATGCTGGCACCAGCCAGGGACTCGCTTCCCACGGAGGGGTCACCCACCTTGTTGAGCGTGTTGAGGGCCTCCTGGGCAGCTACGAGTGCCGGCTCTGCTTTCTCCAGGTCGGTCTCACAGGCTCGCTGCTTCTCAGACACATTCTGGGGAGGCGAGGGGATGGGACGGGGTGAGCAGCTGGAGCTGACAGAGCTCACACTGCCCTGTCCCGTGTTGGACCTCAGTGTGGTGGGCACCGGCTCAGTGCCACGCACCATGTTGATGGCCTGGACCTTCAGCTCCTCCTCATCAGCAATGGCTTTCTCCTTGCTGACCTTCTCCGTCTCGATGCCCACCACGTGGATCAGTTTATCTGCATCCTCATTCTTCTGCTTCAGCTCTACCTCCTGGACTGCCAGCTTGGCTTTCAGGTCATCCACCTTGATGGGGGAGAAACAGAGAATCAGAGGGCTGATCCTGTCGAGCCTTACCTGTGGTGGCTCTGTACAGCCTGGGGACCTTGCAGTCACCGTGACCGCCTTGCATTGATGTGCCTCTGCTCGCCCCACCCCATCAGACCCACGGCGGGCACAATGCATAACCGCTGCCGTGGGCAGGCACCTGCGACGCCGTGCTCTGCAGCTTCGTCAGCCCCTTCTCCAGCCGCTCGATCTTGGTGGTGAGCTCACTCCGTTTTATCGACAGCAGGTTCTGGTAGAGCTTGATCTGCTCCAGGAAGGTCTTTGGCGTGGTGTAATTGTAGCGTCTCTCCACGGCCAGGTAGGTCTTGGACATCTCCTTAACGCTCATGTGGACGTAGGACATGAACCGGCTGATGGAGACCTTGACCTCGGGCTGCACCAGGGACACAGGCAGTGAGGTCTCTGCCAGGAGCACCGTGAGCCGCTGTGTCGTGCGGACACCGTGAAGTGCTGGGGTGGGACGGAGCCTTCCCACGGCACTGACCCCACATCCAGCCGAGAGGCCAGGGGGCAAAGTGCTGCTTTCTGTTAAACAGCATCATGGCTGAGAACCATGGGGGGATCACGGCACTGATGATGCTGATTCTTAAGCCCAGTGCTGGTTTTCCTGACGCTAATCCCCCAGGTTAACCTGGGCTGCACTCAGGTATAAGCTGCTGTTTCCAGGCTGCTATTTGTGGTGGGGTTTTAAGGACAAATAGAAAACAAAGAAAGACTGGTCCCCACATGCACGATGTGGGGCTGCAGGCTCTGAGCTTGCCACAGAGCCCATCTCCAGCTCACTGTCCCCAGCACCCCCAGGTCACACCAGACCCCCATTCCCACACACGCTGCAACATGGAGAGCGGCTGAGGTGCAGGTCACTGCCCAGAGCAGCCCGGTTCCCCCGGCCCCCTGGGATCGAGGGCTGTGTACAGGCACGGCATGCACCGGACGGGGTCTCACCTCGATGTCCCTCGTTTCCTCCAGGAACCTGCTGCTGACAGACACCAGCGCATCCTCCGGCCACTCGTGGAACCAGTCGATGGCCGTACAGTTGACCACAGCAGGGAACCTCCTCGCGCGCACTCGCAGGGTCGAGCCCACGGGGGAGAAGCAGAGGATCACCTGGGGCAGAGCGTTGCTGCTCAGCAGGGTCCTTGCTGTGGGGGCCGAGATCGTGTGCAGGGCCACAGGAGCATCGCTGTGAGCTCCACATTGCTGCCCATTAACTCCCCTTCCCAGTATGCGGGAGATGGTCTGTGACTGGGAACACTGCACCTCTCGGCAGGGCCAGGACTGGCACCAGACCCCCTGTGGTGTCCCTGTGAGTGCCCAGCACCAGCTCGTAGCCTTGGAAGCTGCTCACACCCCTGTGCCCCAAGGGAGGTAAATATGTGGGGGTGAAGAGCTGCACCCCTGGGGCTGGGGGTGCACCATTGGCTGGGGAGCCTTTGAAAACATCTTTCATCCAAAACCACCACTGTGAAATGAAACCACAGTTTTCTGTGTCCTGTCTGCAAAGGGATTTTGGATTAGACAAGTCAGGAGCTCTGGCAAACCACCCTCCTGGCTGAGCACCCACCTTTAACTGGCGCCTGACTTTTTCTATGAATAGTTTCCAGCAGTTTTCCCTTGTATCCTGCAACCCAAGGAACTTCACTTGGGGCTTCATGGCATTGATGATGTTTTCCAAGTCATCATCCTGAAAGAGCCCTGGCACCTCCCCGGATGCCAAGAAGTCATTGATTAGGACCAGGAATGATTCTTCAGCAACCTGGGAGTCCGTCATCAGGAACACGGTGGGGCAGTTCTTCACGGCTGCCTTGATGTACTGGGAGGCGAGGTCCAGCTGGGGCAGGAGAGAGAAACCATCACAACCCCTCTTCAACACCCACCACCCCCCCTGCCCAAAATACCATTTTGACACAGTTTGGTGCCCTGGGCCCCCCTGGGAAGCCAGGAGGGAACTTTTGGGAAGGAACCCTTGGGAAGGTGCTGGGTACCGGGTGCTCAGCTTGGGGACAGGGCCAGCTGCCAGGGCTGCCCGCACCACACCTGCCCTGACAAGTGGCTCCTGCCTGTCCCCGCAGCCCCTTGGGGCAGGACGTGAGGGTGTTCAGAAGCACCTTGGAGCAGATCATGGTGCACAGATGCAGTGAAGAGGGGAGAGGAAAGCAAACCCCGTGCACCCGCCCCAGGCAGCAGTGCCACTGTGGGCCTTGGCACCGCTCCGTGTTCACAGGATCGGTTCCATGAGGCAGCGGTGGCCCGGGGGCCGGGTGAAAGCTGCTCTCACCTTCAGGTCCGGGATGCCGTAGCCTTTCCTCAGCGTAATCTGAAACACTTCCAGACTGCTGATGTACGCTGCCAGCCGTGCCAGGCTCTGCTTCCCGCTGCCTCCCACCCCCACCAGCAGCGCGTTGCCCTGTGGGGACTCCAAGATGCGACTAATTCTGCAAACGTGAGACAGCGCATCCTCAAAGAGCACCTGCAGAGAACAGGAGGGGAAGGCTCGATGTTCTCAATCACAGCCAGAAAAGCAGCAAACGCCCCGTAACGTACGAACTGAGTGAGAGTGATGCCATGGCCACGTCTCTGCGGTGCGAGTGCTGCCTGGGCACAGAGCTGCCCGCACCTGGCACTCACCAGGCTCATTGCCGCGTTCACCTCGTTGTAGTTGTCCAAGGCTTCCCCCAGCAGCTTGTTCAGATCCGGCCAGCTCGGCACGGGCAGGTACTTGGGATCCCCCATGCCCTGGGCGAAGTGGAAGTAGATGTTGGGCTTGGCGAACACCAGGTCTTCACCGAGTTCCTGGGAAAGGCGGTGCCAGATGAGGGGCTCAGCCGTGGGGCTGGGGGTACCCCGGGGGTACTGCTGCCTGTGCCACTGCCAGGGACCAAAGCCTGGCAGCTCAGTCCCACCAGGCTGGGGTACTCCCTCATTTTCCAGCACAACTTACACCAAAAAACTTTTTGCAGGTGTCTGCCAGCACCTTCCTGAAGCCTTTCTGGTCACTTTCATCAACAAGCTTGTCTCCGTACACCCTCTCAGCTTCGTGGAGCCAGAGACGTACCAAGTCTATGGGAGTTTTCAAGCATCCAGGGGTGGAGAACAGCAGTCCCTGACAAACACACGGATCCCTCAGTCCTCAGGGGCTATTTTGCTGCTGCTCAGAGCTGAGTTTAAAGGTTGGTTTTGGGAAGAGGTTGTGGTACTTTTCAGGAGTGTGGTGCACTGCAAGGATGCACGATGAAGAAAAGGAAGGAAGAAGGATATCTCAGAGGAAACAGCCCTCCCATTACCTGGAATATGTTGGAGAGGTCCCGGAGGTTGAAGATGTAGTGGAACTTGATGGCAGTTGGCAAGAAGGTGGAGGAAACCTTCTGGTGGAGGGCTGCCAGCGGGAAACAGGGGTGAGCAGCGGGGAAGGTCCCCAGAGACCACTGCAGCCTCTGGCAGGACCCCTGAGCCAGGCTTGCTCTCTCCACCATGACCTTCAGGAGGGAGGACAAGCCTGAGGTTTTAGCCTGACAATTTCTAGGGACATGATGCTGCATGACTAGAAGAAGAGGGGGAGATGAGGTTTTCTTTGCACAGTGCCATGACGTGGAGGTGCAGGGCTCCCAGGGCACCGGTTCTGGTGTGGTTGGGTTTCCTGGTGCAGGGGGTGCAGGTCCCTTCCCCAGGGGCTGATGACAGCATGTGCCACCTTCCCACCCCCCAGTGTGGCAGGGCCTCACCCAGTGCTGCTGCTACCAGCTGGGGCTGCAGCTTCTGGATGGCTGGTGGCATCTTCTGCAGGGCCAGGTGCTGGGCCAGGATGGTGCCGTACACGGTCAGCAGAGCCTCCTGGCCGGGAAAGCTCACGGCGAAGACACAGAAGTGGCGCTGCAGCAAGGGGGCAAAAGATTCGGGTGGGATCAGTGGCTGATGCAGACAGTCAGCAGTGTGAGATCCCCATCCCACCCACTCCAGGCTCTGGTCCCAGGACGCCCTCCCTGTGGGACCTGCATACCTGCAGCCGGGGGTCGATGGTGAAGGACCCTGCGGTCGGGTTCATGCAGGCCACGTACTGGCAGTTGCGAATGTCCTTCAGGGTCAGTTTATTCCTGTCATACCTGCGCAAAGACCGGCACCGGGTTGCTTTCCCCAGGGATGGGTTCCTCCAGGTGGGCTGTGACCAGAGCAGCTCCATCGGGTGGGATGCAGGAGCAGGGATGGTGCTTGGCAAAGCCTGGCACTGCTCTCGGTAATGCTGCATGGAGCCTTTCCCATGCCCAGCCATGACCCCAGCCCCTCCATGGCAGCCAGTGCTCATCACCTCTTCCCGTTTCCCAGGAGAACCCTCCCTGCTGCCTGCACTGCGTGCTGCACTGCCCGGCACTGGGATCCCCGCTGGGGCTTCCCCACCAGCGCTGGAAGCGCAGCTCTTTGCTTTGGCTGGGGTTTGGAGTTGCCAGTTTTCCCTCCCATTGCTCTGCCAAAGCCTTCCCCGCAGCTCTGGAGGTGAGCAGGCTGGGGTGGAACAGGCGGCTTGGCTCTGCTGGCAGCGTGGCACAGGAGGCAGCACAGGCAGGGCACGGCTGGATCCTCCACCACGACGGGAGACAGGCCAGCACGGCACGGGTCTGCCAGGCAGAGGGTCACCAAGGTCCCACCATGGGGACTGCTGGACAAACACCCACCAGTGCCCGTGGTCCATGTGCTGACGGATGAGCGTGTGCGGTGCCACGGTGCCGTACTTGTCCACCTCTGGCATGTTCATGTCATCAATGAAGTAGATGAGCCTCCTGGTGCCAGGTGGGCCGTAGTTCCTCCCTGATTTCTTCTCCAGGGGCTTCTCAAGGACAGCTGCAAGGGGAGTGGGTGGGCAGTGGGGCAGTGCCCAGGGCTGTGCAGCACAGCCCGGCATGGAGCTGTCTGCCGGCGGGGGGGCAGCCTTACCCTGCAGCATGGCTGAGGTGGTGTAGAAGTTGAAAGGCACAGACTGCACGAGATATTCATCCGTGCTCAGCGCTTCCAGCTTGTTGCGCATCAGAACTGATTTTCCTGTCCCCGCGTTCCCCACCAGCATCACCGGCCTCTGCTTCTCCATCAGCAGGTCCATGAAGTAGCGAATGCGAACGGTCTCTGTCGTGTGCACCACGGAGGCCTGGGGAAATTGCACAGAAGGTCTCAGGTGCTTGGTGAATCTAAAGACTTTCTGACCAAAAACCTGAGTTACTAAACCAGCATAGCCCTGTTCCTGAAACTGTCCCCCTGTCCCCAGTGTCTTGTCTCTACCAACTCATGGGCCAAAGTCATCCATGGCACGTCCCCTGACATCTTTGACACAAGCCCTCTCCCTCAGAACAGCGTCTCGAGACACATGCAAATAAAGGTCTAAAGCACATTTTTGCATTCAAGCAACAGCTCTGATTATGTCACGAGAACCTACGAAGCCACAGGTTAATCTGGAGTTAAACCCGAGGAGCTGCAACTTGCAGCTCTCGCTGGGGTTTCTGTGGGTAGAGCAGAGCCCCGGGAAGCTGGGAGGGTGCCGGGTGCCACCAGCCTGTGCTGCAGAGCCAGCCCGTGTCCCTGGGCCCCTCTGGGTGGGGGGGCTTGCCCAGGGTTGCTGGGGGGGTGACCAGAGAGTAATAAACAAATAAAACACATAAACACAGGGAAATACCTGTAAAGGGACTTCGGGATCGAGTTCGAATTTTGGCACTTTTTCAGCCCAGAGCATGAATTTCTTCGTCTCCGGATCAATGTAATAGTCAAAAATTGTCCCCTGAGAAGGAAACTTGATGGTTTTAAACTCGCTCACCCACCACTTGCTGAACTCCAGGCGGTAATCCATGAGCTGGGAGGAACCAGACAGAGAAAAACTCAGCAACTCGCCAACGTTGCTACTTTAGCGTTTTCCGAAGGGATGCAGCCAAGGGATGGAGCTGGGCGGGAGGCTCTGGTGAGCGGGCGGGTGCGGGGCAGTTGGTCTCGCAGCTGTACCTGGTCCTGGGACATGGCCCCGCCGAAGGCCCAGGTGCAGGCGAAGATGAAGTAGAGCTCGTAGAGCTCCCGGGGTGAGTCTGGCGGGACAGTCTGCGGCGTCAGCAGGCACTCCAGCAGGTACAGCACCATCTGTACCACCGTGACCTCGGGGACAGGGGTGATCTTCTTGAATCCAAACTTGAGCTTCTCTAGGCAGACGGGCAGGTACTTGTCAAAGAGGATCGTCAAATGGGCCTTCTCAGACTGCACCGTCCTTGTCTCGATCCAGCTGGTCACAGTGCTGCAGGGGGGTGGCAGGGCTGCAGGTGAGCATGCGAGGGGCCAGCACCTGCCCCATCCTGTCCCATCCCATCCTATCCCATCGCGTCCTGTCCCATCCCATCTTGTCCCACCCCATTCCATCTCGTCCCTCCCTGGGCTCACGGGTTCCAGCCCAGGTCCGTGGGGTTGATGTAGAGGATCCCTGCCCGGGACACGGTTGCCGGTGTGGCTGTCCGCAGGTGGCTGATCTCGAAGAGAAGCCTCATGGTGGGGTTGAGGGGGATGCGCTCATTGCTGGCCAAGGTGAGAACCTGGGGGAAGCAGCTTATCATGGGGGGGATGCCTTGATCTTGGTCTGCAGGCACGAACACAAGCTGATCACCCCAAGTTAATGAGCGAGCAAAGCTGCTGGGGTGTGATGGTACCGACCTTATTGTCATCCATGACTGTGTTCAGGGACTCGATCCACATGGGGTCAATATCGCCATCAAGGATGATCCACTTGGGCCCCTTATGCGTGGCGTTGGCCAGGTCACGCATGGCTGAAGAGAACAGACCTGCCCAGAGACACACGTAGGTTTGTCCTTCCCATGCCCGGCACGTTTGCGGGGGGACACGTGGGACTGGCTGCTTCCCCGAAACACATGTTCCTCCTCCCTCACACTCCAGTAAAAAGCCCTGAGGAAAGGTCTTCCCGTTCCATCTCCGCATCACAGAGTGGTGACAGAGACACATTTTATGAAGGTATTTGCCCATGTGTAGCCGCGGCCAGTTCCCACCTGAGGCAAGCGGCTGCTCACAACTGCTGGTGTCTCACCGTCCTTCCACTCGCGCGTGGATGGATGAATAACCCCAAACAGCTCATCGCAGGTCACAGCCTTTGGGTCGAGGTCCACAGTGACCGGCTTCAGCTTCATGTTCTTGTACGTCCTGTTGAGCGACCTCAGCACCTGCGGAGAGGGGAACTGTGTGGCCACCACGGCTGCTCCTGCGAGGGCATCTGCAGCCTTCGGCAGCCTTCACCTGCAGCAAGGTCACGGATCCTTGCTCCCACCCGCTGTGGAGCACCCAGGCCCAGACACCTGCTGGGAAGGCTCCAGACCTCCCTCTGAAGAGCTGGTTCCTGGCCAGGGTGTTGTGAGAGCCCAGAACCTCTCCAGCCATCACCACAGCGTGCAGGCTGCCACGAGAGCGTGTCCCTGCCTGCTCCCTGCTCCATCCCCACTAACCCCAAGGGTGTCCCGGGCAGCCCTGAACTGTGCTGGCCAGTGCAAGGACAGCCCTGTGCCAAACCTCGTCAGCTCCATGGACTGAGCCCAGCGCATGGACTTTGCCCGTGCTGCTGTCCCCTCCCCAGAGGCTGCTGCTGGTGCAGCTGGGGGTGTGCACAGATGAGGTGGCCGTGGGGTGTGCTCAGCTGGGGCAGGAGAGTACCTGTATCCTCGGGGATGGTTTGGCCACTACCTGGGACTTGCCACAGCCAGCGTTGCCGATGACAAAGACGGAGTGTCTCACTTGCAGCAGCTCCTCCAGCTGCACCACCTTCAGCACAAAGCTCTCCTCTGCCTGCAGCTTCAGCTCCAGCATGGACTGCTTAATGATCTGGGAAGGAGAGCAGGTGCTGACCACCAGCAGCCATCACGGCTTTGGCAAGACCCCAGAGATGACCCAGTTGCCCCTAGAATGGACCATCAGCCTCTGGACCCTGCCAGGGCTGTGATGTCTCTGTCACCAGTGCTGTGCCTGGGCTTGCACCTTCTCAAAGTCGAGGTCCCTCTTCCTGGGGACGTCCAGGGCTGGGAACAGGTCTCCAATCAGCCCCATGAAGACGGGCAAGTCATCTGTCACAATCTTGGGGATGTTGAAGTCTCGTAAAGCTCTCATCAGAACTTGGTCCTCGGCACGGCCGGGGTCTCCTCTCTTCAAGGAACCCGCGACCACCAGCACAGACTTGATGGCCCGCAGCCCCCAGTCATAGTGGTCCTGCCAACAGGAAGCAAAGTGTTACCATTTCACGTTGGTAAGAGGGAATTGCTTTAAACAGCACTCCAGAGGAACACCCTGCCCATCACCCCACACCCAGCTATCCTCGCAGTGTCCAGCAGACTGGACTTAAAGTGAGCTCAGGTACAGGAGCAGCCCCGGGCAGCCAGGAGGTGAAGGGGGTCTGGTTTGATTCCTTGTGAATCGCGTCTGCTGAGATGAGTCATATCTGTCTGCTCTCATCTTAACAGGCTATTTTCTGTTCTATTCTATTTTTGGACTTCTTGATTTCTTCCAGAAGGCAGAAATATGCCATATGATGCACCAGCATGGAAGTGGAATTTGTCCAGCCATAGCCCTGAACACAAATCAGCAGCTGAGAGATTTATAAGCGATTCCTCACGTTCGAAGTGCAAATTACCTCCTTCATCTCAAAGAACTCGGCGATGTTGTTACGTTACCTGCTTAGACAGTAGCTCTTTGCAGAGTGTGTACAGCGTAATGAACTTTCTCGCTAGCAGCTTAGCATCAATAAAACCTTCTGCAACAAGCATGATTTCACAGATCAGTTCAAAATCAGGGACCACCATGGCACAGGGTCTGGAGAAGAGCAGCAGCAGGTCAGCAGGGCTGTGCACAGACGCCCACACGCCCCTTGCCCTCCACACAGATAGCAAGAATTTGCACCAAGTTTCCAACATGAATCATTCCCTGCTGCTGGGGTCTCGGGAGGTCTCTTCTCCAGATTCCTGCTCCAAGCCGGGCTCATGGCACAGCTGGATCGGGTCACTCTGGGCCTTCCGCAATCACAGTTTGGATTCCTCCAAGGACAGAGATCCCACAGCATTCCTGGGCCACCCCTTCCAGCACTTGACCACCTTTTTTTCTTATTCTCGATTGAATTTTTAGCTGAAGGTGGCAGTTAGGCACACTGAGCAGCCTCTTCCCCAGGCTGAGCCTCGCAGCTCTCCCAGCCTCTCACCATCTCAGGGGCTTTGAGCAGGGCTGTCCTGGGATGCCAAGGTCTCCCTGACGCCTGGGCCGCCCGTTCACCCAAATAGCCTCATTCGCACCAGCAAAGGCTTCGGTCACCTCGTGGCTGTGGCACACGGGTGTTACCGCAGGGGGAGATGCTGTAACGACTGCAGCGACACCGACCCCTCCTCCTGCAGGTACCTGAACAGAGCTTTTAAGTTTTCAGGCAGTTCTGTCCGTCCTGCATAGCCGGGGTTCATGGTGATGAACAGCCCAACCGAGGGGACCAGCGTGATCGTCTCGCCGAGGAAACTGAACGTTTTCTTCTTGGCACGAATTGCATCTTGAATACATTTCACCTGTCGGGGGAGGAGAGGTGTCAGTGCCGGCAGCCCGGTGGCTCCCTGCCCTGTGCCCACCTCACCCGTTGTTGCCTGAAATCGGGTTCAGGCGTGGCGACCTGCGGGAAGCGAGCCCGGACAGTCGGTGGTGCTGTCAGCAGTGATAGAAATGACACCAGGAGCTTGCAGAGGCCACGTCAGCACAGCAATCCCCAGGCTCGGGAGAGCTGGCCTTACATTGGTGTCTACCCAGGCACCACGGCACCCTGTCCCCGGGTGATGGCAGAGCCGGGGGGGGTGACAGGTCACCAGGATGGGCTCTGTGATCTTAAACGTGCCCAAAGCCCCTGTACTGCTGCACTTCCCCTCCATCTGCATCCCAGCGTGACAGTAGAAATAACAGCAGCAAACTGTCCCTTGGGAAGTCCAGTTTAACTGAGACAATGCCCAGTGTGTGACCAGCCCCTACAGCACCATGGCACTGCCCGTGCGTGTGGAGAGCACTCACCTGCACCGCGATCACCGACAAAACCTCCACCGCAATGCGATTGAACTCGTCGAAACAGCCCCAGGCGCCCGTCTGAGCGAGGCCCTTGTAGATGTTGCCGCAGGACTGAAGAGAAAGCACCAGAGATGGGCTTCAGACACTGAGCTCTTGCATGGAGGCTGCAGCAGGGGAATTTGTTAAGAAAGCTCAAGGGCTGGGAGCTGCTCGTGCTTTTATGGTTTGAGCTGCTCCTTGAGGATGTCCCCACAGTGTTACAGCCCCCTGGGCTCCCCCAGGCTTTTGGCTGGAGCCATGGTGGGAGTGAGTGGTTGAGGATGGCACGGGGGGCTGCTGCTGGAATCACACATTTCTGGCCAGTTGTCGAGCTGGGCAGAGGGGAACTGCGTTAGCACAGCAGTGACGGATGCTGCAGCCGAACACGGGGGCTGCACGCTGCAGCAATGCCTCCCAACAGAGTGTCCCCCTGGTCTTGATGACACCCCATGGCTCTCGCCTCGGTGCCACTGTCCCGATCCCCTGCACCCTACCTTGTAGTCCATCTGCTCGGAGCAGTTGAAGACGTAGACCATCATGCCCACTGCCCGGCCCAGGTCCTTGGTGGTCTCTGTCTTCCCAGTGCCCGCGGGGCCGGCGGGAGCCCCCCCCATGAAGAGGTGGAGGGACTGTGTCAGGGTGATGTAGCACCTGGAAGGGGGGGAACGCTGGGGCTGAGCGGTGCCAGCAGTGTGGCACAGCCACAGAGCTGGTGTTGGTGGAGGTGAGGGGAACCAAGCTCGTACCGGTCCGTCAGGGGGGTGATGACCAGCCGGGGGGTGTTCCCCAGGTACTCGTAGGCGTACTGGAGCTGGGCGTCACAGATGTTGGCGTAGCAGTGCCTCCTGCCCTCGTCCCAGCGGTGCCGGAGCTGGGACTGCCAGCTGAAGGCCTGGGCGTTCTCCACCTGCGGAGCAGCTGGATGCGGGGGGCAGCCAGGTGCCGGTGCTGCCCACCCAACCCCCCGGCACAGTGAACACCCACACACCCGTCAGGACCGTGTGTCACCTCCATACAGGAGCAGAGCGTGCGAACAGTTCCCAGTGGGACACTGGGGTGGGTGGGCACCATCCCTCCACATGGCACAGCCCAGCCCCTGTCCGCAGACCCCCCCGTGCCCCACGTGTGGTTTCCTCATGCAGTTGGGATACTTTAAAAATATTGGAATGTAATAAAATGACAGGAAAGCTGGGCTCAGAAGTGGGAAGACACAAAGCAGTTAAAATAGGCTGTTGTGCTGAGTACCTTCGCAAGGATCATCTTGGCCACCACGTCCCTGGCGTGGACATCGATGGTACAGATTGTCATGATCTTCATCCTGTCGCCGGCAGTCAGGTTTCCGATGAGCAATGAAATCAGAGCGTTTAGCTGAGCAATCTGAGGAAGGAGAGAAATGATGAGCAGAAAAGTGTCATCACTTGCCCATCTTCTGGTGACCCCCTGGACCGGATCTCGTGTCTTTGGAGCAGCTCCGGGTCAGGTTTGAGAGATGCCAACCTGCTTTTTGTTGTAATCCCTCATTGCATTCTCGTAGCCTTCCTCCAGCCTCGCAAAGGCCACGCCAACTTCTGTGGTCCACCAGATCTGGGTGCACGTCAGAGCAACCTGCAGCAAACAAAATATGGCAATAAATGGAAATTCTCTGTCCTGCAAAGGCTCAGGGCAGGAGCCTGCAGCTCCCTGGGCTCTCTGCTTGCTTCTGCTCTTGGCTCTCAGAGCCTTGGCCAGCCTGGCAGCTCCCACCTGTGCCGGGTAGTCAAACACCCACTGCTCCCGCGGCTTCTCCTCGTAGGTGACCAGGGCCTCAGGGATCAGGCGGCGCAGGGTGGAGCGCATGCTCATCAGCACTCGGTTCAGCCAAACCTCGACCTGGGGGGTCACATCCAGCCCACGCTGAGTGAGCAGTTCCCAGCTCATGCCTGCTCTGGCTGCATGACCCTGCGGCAGCGTCCAGGCTGCTGCTCTGCATGGAGAGCTCCCCCCCCACATGAAGGACCCCGGTACCCGACCCCGCAGGGCACTTCCCGTGGCAGTTTGTGGAGCATCGTCTGAGGGTGAGCAACTGAGGGGGGAGGGGAACACACTGGGACCACTCGAGAGGCTGTGAGGCTGGAGGGGGTCTGTGTGATTCTGATATCCATAGATTCATAGAAGCATAGAATGATTTTTGTTGGAAGAGACCTTTCAGCTCATTCAGTCCAACTGTTGCCCCAGCGCTGCCAGGTCACCACTAAACCATGACCCTCAAGCACCACATCTCCACATGAGCCTGCCCACCCTGGTGCCTGAGAGAGGAGGCTCCATGGTGCTCAGCTGACCTGGCCAGACAAGTCACACTCTGCGTCGAGGGGCACATACTCCTCATCCCTGCTGAACATCCCCAGGCCAACCTTCAGGGGCTTTTTGTCCTGACTCATCTTGAACTTCAGCTTAGCCAGACTGTCAAACAGCTTCGGCAGGTGACGGGACACCTGGAACGGAGTCACGGCAGAGGTCAGGGACCGACACCCGCAGAGGTGCAATCACCACTTGGATCAGCTCCTGCATGGCCCTCAGGGGGCTGCATCCTTGAGAAGCTGGGTACCAGGGTGGTGGTCTGGACGAAATAGTTCTAAACGCTGCTACAAAAAGGTAACAGGCAAGCGCCACGGGACTTGCCTCCATGCCTTACACACAACCCTACCTCAACTGGCTCATTCCCGTTAGATAAAATGTCAAGCAGATCTGCAGAGGAAACAAAGTAGAATCTGGGGAAAGCCAATCGTTTGGTCTCGAGGTACTCGGCCAGAGCCTTCTCGCAGAGCGCCAGTCTAACGGGAAACAAGGAAAAAACCCCGGTTAACCCCCCTGGATTAGGTTTTACTCTTTGCTAAATCCTTGCCAGGTTGAGATGGACCTGCTTTGGAGAAACTAAAGTCTTCCTTTGGTCCTCGACCGGCCTGTGGAAACCCTCTGTGCACATCACCAGGACGACTCAAGCCTCACCTTTTCTGCAACTCTTCCAGCTTGTCGTAGAGACCGGGCTTGTTCGTGGCTTCAATCACATTGGGAGTTTTCACTGCATCCACCATTAATTCCTGCAAGAGGAAAAATGCTTCAGCTCCACCCGAATGGGCAGCGAGCTCGCCGGGGCCCAGGGAGGGGATGGGCTTCTCACTTTGAAATCTTGATCAATAGCATCAAAATGCTTTGAGTCCTCTGGCAGTTGGCTGCGGATGTCTTCAGAGCCGATGAAGATGCTTTCCAGGTGACTCCACGTCCTCTGCACCTCAAACCAGATGCTGATAACGGAGTCAGTGGTCGACAGCTTCTGCTGCCAGCCTGACACCTCCTGAAGGAAGAAGGCCAGGTATTTGGAGGTCATCAGGTTCTGCAGCTGCACTTGGTTGTCCTCCAGCGTCTCGATGAGCACTTCGTCCGACTTGAGCAGCATGATGCCAGTCCTGGCATGGGGCTCGTGCTCGAACTGCATTGTCGCCCAGGTAGTGTCCAGGGCGTTCAGCACCTGCAGACAGGGCATGAGAAATGAGCTGGACTCTGGGGTGCTGAGTCCCAGCCGCTGCAGAAAGGCCAGGCAATGCCTCCTGCTGGGCATCAGCTCCATGGGAGCCACGCTGCGGGTGGAGTCCAGCCCCCAGGAGCAGGAACACCGGCACTAATGGCCACAGAGCTGCATCGGAGCAGGGCTCTCAGCAAAGCAGGGTAGGAACCGAGCCCCATTTACCTTCTCCATCCCTGACTCTTTTGTGGCTTTGTCCACGATGCCACGAACCTCATCCTCGAACTTGTGAAGGTTCAGCTGCAGCAGATCCCCAAGGGTTGTGTCCTTGGACATGGTGAAGTTCACCTGGAGCAGAACCAGCTCCATCAGGGCACGGACTGCCATCTGCAGAGGCAGCCCAGCAGCTCGCCCAAACGAGCTCCATTGACACCCACATTTAAAGACCCTACACAATTATTTTTTATATATTTCAGCTCCTGTAACAGATTTCAGGCTTCCCCTGATCGAGATAAATCTCAGGAGCCTGCCAGACCAGGATCTGGAGCCAGGAAAAGGTGGGAGGGTAGGAGCACCTTGGTTGCCTGCATGAGCTCCTGCCAGTGCCGTTCCCTGATGGCTGGGTTCTGCAGCTCGTTCACGGCGCGCAGGGATGTTATAATGTTCTTCACATTGTTGTCCAGCCCTGTGAATGCATCCCAGCTTCTTATCTCCTTATCCAAACTCCGAATGTCTTTAGCAAATTTCTTGCAATCCATATCCATCTGCTCAACATTGATATCCTTCCACAGGGTGGTCTTCCAGTCATCTATGGTCGTGTTAACCTGAATTTAGGGAGACATTTTCACAGGACATGTAATTAGCAGAAGCATTCCTGCCCAGGATGAAGAGGACCATGCCCATTGTTCAGATACCCTGTGCACCCACCATGACCTGAGCCTGCTCACCCCTTGCACCCATGCTGGGGTGTGCAGCTCCCACACCAGCTCTAGTGTTGTGACAGCCTGCCCTGTGTCTCATCCCACCCCTCACTGCAAGCAGACTCTTGGAGGAGCTACAGCTTTGCACCTTTGCCTGGCATTGCCTGGCTGGCACAGGGTGCCCACACCTGCCAACAGCAGTCTGCTGTTGAGCAGTTGCTTGGAGGTAGCGCTGGGCATTGTGTCCTGATGCAGGGACAAGCTCCGAGCCCAGGTCACTGCAGGGACAAGCACTGAGCCCAGGTCACTGCACTTGCCTGCAGATGGCTACCGGCTGCCACTGTCTGCAGACACTGGGCAGCTCATCGTGGCCTCAAGAACTCAAACCTGACCAGCCCAGCACATCCTGCCACCTCCCGCCCTCCCTGTCCTGCAGCACGTACCAGGACGATCATGTCCCAGAGCTCCTTCAGCAAGCGCACCTCCCTGCCGCATGCCTTCAGCTGTTTGTATTTCGGGACTAACACTTCGAACAGCCCGGCTGACTCGGACAGGGCTGCCATGTCTCTCTCCATGGCAGCGATGCTTTTCCGTTGCTGGGCATAAAAAAGAAAAGGTCACCCAAGGACCATGTGCCAGGGACATGTCTCCTACCTCAGCAACAGCTTCGTCCCCATGTAGCATGGTGGAGACAAGAGAGTCACTGCCACAGGGCCAGACCCTCCCTGTTGGGCTGGGAGATGGAGCCGGAGCAGCTGCCCCTGCATAACCCCCAGTGGATGGGGCCAGGGGTGGCTGGGCAGTGACAGGGGGACAGTGGTGGCCCTGGCCTCCTCCCCTTCCTTACCTTGTTCAAGGACTTGTAGGGCTCTGGGTCAGTGTAGGAAAAAGGGGCTTTTTCCTGGAACCTCTCCCGGAAGGCGTGCTGCCGGACCTGTGCGGGAAGGACGGGGCTCAGGGGGGGCAGCCGTGAGCTGGCAGCCAGGGAGAGCAGCGTGGGCTCCCCTAAGCTGCTGAGAAGCTGCTCATTTGCCCCCAGATCCCAGGGCAGGCACCTCAAACTGCTGGCACTTCTTGCGGATGACGTTGGCTTCGTTGGCTTGCAGAGGTGCCACGTTCTGCTTGACACGCAGGCAGAGCTTCTTGGTGCTGTCCCAGTGCTCAGGGAGCTCCTGCAGTGAACACCGCATGGTGTTGGCAGCCTGGTCCCCGGGAGCCCCTCTCCATCGCCTTGCACCCCAAGTAGCTTACGTGGAGCTGCAGATGGATCTCCTCTGGCATCTCCTGTCCGTAAATACTGAGCAGGGCAACTGTCTCCTTCAGGGGCTCAAACATGTTGTCGGTAGTCACCTGCCTCTCCTTGACCCTCATCAGGTGTCCCATCACCTCCACCAGCCCGTCATAGTCTCCCTCTTCCAGAGGTTTATTCAAGCCAGCATTCGCCTTTTGGATGAAATCCTTCAGCTCCTGGAGACTGTGAGGAAGGTGGTGGCGCTCACTGGGCATCCCTGCTGGGCCTCACAGCCACCCCAGGGCACTGGGGCTCGGGGCTTGCTCTGCAGGGCACAGCCCCCAGGGACACCTCCCTGCAAGGGTACTGGGCACCTTCTCCCACACCTCCACAGCCCCATCCCTCGGGGACAAGCCCTGCCCTGGCACACGGTGTTGCCTTGCCAGGCTCGGGTCACTGGGAGTGCCCCATCCCCATGCTGGGACTCACTGGACTCCTACCTGGTGGTGACGTGGCTGGCGAGGTGCTGCCGGAGTGCCAGGCCCCGGCGCTTGATGGCAGACAGCAGGGCCTGCTTGAAGGGGCGGCAGTTGCTCTGCAGCCACCCCCCAAACACCTCGGTGTTCGCGAACCCCGACACCTCCTCGCACAGTGCCTCGCACGTGTCAATCTGGGGATGAGGGCTGGTCACAGCCTGGGGCTGCCACCTCTCCAGGCAACCGGTGTCCTCTTGGACACTTGGTGCATCCCAAGCACCCAACATCTCGCCAGGCGCCTGCCCCATACCTCCTGCTGGAAGAGCTGGAGGGATGGTGTCCCAGGAGCTGGAGACTCCCCTGGCTGCGGCTCCAGCTCCTCAGAGCCAGTGACACTACCCAAGGTGAGGAAGTGCTGCAGGAACTCCTCGGGCTCCACCAGCCACAGGTGGGCTTGCTCCTCGAAGCTGGCACTGTACTCCTCGCCTTCCATCATGGTGTGGACCACAATTGACACCACCTCCTCCCGCGCACTTCTGAGATCCTCCTGCTCCTCCAAGGTAGTCTGAAGGGACGAACAGAGCTCTTGGGGACTGGCTGTGGGGACTCGGCATCCTTGCCCACCTCCAGCTGATCTGGGAGGTGCTGCCCATCACGGACCCACCTTGTAGCTCAGCTTCCCCTCCAGCAGCCGAGGAATGCACGCTGCGGTCTCGTAGATATCGCTGAGCAGCCCCTCCACCAGCTCCAAGAAGCTGTCGCTGTCTCCCTCGTCCAGCGAGGGACGGTACTGCACCCTGCGGCCGCGCAGCTCCATGCGCACCTCCAACAGCGGGGACACGGCGGCCTGAAACGGGGCAGTGTCCCGTGTGGTGCTCCACGTCCCACACCCCCCTGCTCCCCATCCCTGCCGCCCCCTGCAGCGGGGACAAGGGGGGACACCGGCACCTCGGGCACGCGCTGCCCGGCTGTGCCAGGGAGCTCTGGGACGGGCACATTTGGCCACTAAACCAATGCCTGAAGAAACTACAAACGAGTGGTGGGGGATCCCATGCGTGGGCAACACAGGGGACAGTGGACCTACGTCAGGGGCCATGTTGGTGAGCAGCAGCTGTAGGGATTTTTGGACCAGTCTGAAGAGTCTGTCCAGCACGATTCCATCCAGGTATCCCACATAGTCCAGCCATATCTGCGACGACTTGTCAGCCTTAAAGAGGTCGGCGTTCTCCTGCAAGCAGGAAAGAAACAGCTAGAATTTGTCAATAAATGCCCAGGAAATGTGCCGGCTCCTACACCCCAAGTGCATCCTCTCCGATGCCCCTGCCGGTCTGTCCCACCTGACTGTCCCACGATCCCGCATCCTGCCCTTTCTCCCAGCTGGGGGGCACCAGGAGGTGCAGCCAGAACCTCACCCGAGAGGGCAGTGGGTTTCTGGAGCCCACGTGTGGTGTTCGGTGGCCTTTCACTGGAGCCTCACAGCAGAGACCACAGGACTGCACCCCAGGTTGGGGGGGGGCACCTCCAGGTCCGGATCATAGCAGCACATGGGTGCTGGACACGCTCCATGTTAAACCATCTCCAACTGAAGCGTGCTGGGACGTGTCTCACCTCCACCATCTCCCGGATCTTTACTCCTGCGTCCCTAATGGCAGCACAGCGCTTGGTGAAGGTGTTTGCTCTCCCGTCCAGGTCCAAGAGCGCGGCCTCCTTGTTGTCCTTCCTTTCAAACAAGGGGGTGGCTGAGGACTCCTGCAGGGGGAAGATGATGGGTTGCTCCACTGCGCTGGAAAAGGGTGAATCCCTGCAGGAGCCTTCCCTGGAAGGCACCAGTAAAGCACCAGCAAGAGCTACCTCCATCAGCTGGGTGATATATTCCACATTTAACTTTGCTTTCTGGATCCTGGTCTGCAAGTCACACAAGATCTCTCTCATCTCTTGGATGTACTCCAGGACGCCTGTCAGGAAAACCCACAGCATGCTGGACAGCTTACACAGATGCCCCCAAGGCAGTGAGCCGAGGTCAGGGCACTTCAGGGCTATTCACCACAGGGGGTGGCACCTGCCCATCCCCTCCCTCTGCCTGCAGAGACCTGAGAGCAGCCACTGGGCAGCAGGTGGGATGGTACGGGGGCTGGGGACACCCCAAAACACACAAAGTGGATCTCTGGCCTTGGGTGACCAAGGGGGAGTTTCTACCTTCGTGGTGCCAAAACAGGGTGTTCTCGGCACTGGCCAGTCGCCCGTCCACAGCCTCCAGCTCCTCCATCACCAGCGGCCACTCCACTGGCAGCAGGTTCTGCTTCAACTGGGAAGCCAATGCAGCCACCAGTGAGTGACCAACCCCGCTCCAGCCGAGTCATGCTCACTGGGTCACCCTTTTCACAGTGGGGTGCCCACCCCACTGACATGCAGCTTGGGGTGTGGAAGGAGGCCGGTGTGACAGCAGCAGCAGTGGCTTGGATCAGCCACGGGATGGCCAGGGACCCAGGGTGCTGGTGATGTGCCTGCTGTACCCCTTCCCCCCAGGCTGGGGAGTCATTTCACACAAGCCTCTCCTCTGGAGTTCCCCAGCCAGTCTCAGCCTGGCCAGCGCTCAGGGCATGGAAAAGCAGCTGGGTGGTCTCCCCTCTGCAACTTGCCTTGTTGTACCAGCCAGTGATAAGATCCAGGTTGTCCACAAACTTCTGGAAAGTCTCGTGTTGAGCAAAGAGGCTCTTGGCGCTGCCTGGGATATCCGGCTGCTGCTGGAAGTTCAAGTACTTCACCTCCCGCAGAACGGCGACGAGCTGCGAGACAGGGTGGATGGAGAAAAGGCTTGTTAGTAAAACCCAGAACATCCCACTACAGCCTTGAGACAGTCGGGTCTTCGTCCAGGGGAGGGCTTGCTGGCGTTCCCTGTGCCAGGCTGGCTGCCTGCGTCAGCACCGACCTCTTTGCTGAAGTTGACACTGAGGAGGGAGGAATCAGGGTCCCTCAGGATCAGGGGCTGCTCCAGGCTGAAGTGGCAGGTCTGGCCAGCTCCATGCACCCACTCCTCATAGACCTTCCCACGGTAACCTTGCAGGAGTCTCATCATTTCTTTGTGCTTCCCGGATACCAGTTTAGCTTCATCGCTGGACATCACACTGTCAAGGGCATGACAAAAAAAGCAGCTGCTGTAGTAGGGCGTGGGAGAAGGAAACACATGCTGGGCCAGATCCTGCCCCATGGGGTGACCCGTACATACGGGTGGTCGATGGCGAACAAGTCCCGGTGCAGCCCCTCCAGCCGCTGCTGCAGCTCCAGAGCCCACTTCAGCTGCCCGGCCACCGGTGGCATGTTCTTGTTGATGGCCGGCAGTGGGGAAGCGACCTGGGCATCATACAGCAACTTCACGTTCTCCAGCTCGGCCCTGAACATCCCCAGCAGGGCTGAGTAACAGGGGGACACCTCAGCCTTTATCAAGGGTCGCTCCAGGAGGGAGGCAAACATGTGCACCAGCTGCAGGACAAAGAGGCATTGGCTTCTGTGCTCCAGAGCATCACCAGGACAGCCCAGTGACACCCACCAGGCACTCCCAAGTGTGGTTGCCATGTGCCTTCTGTCAGCCCCCGGCGTTTGGGCAGAGACACCCTGTACCTTCACAGCAGAGGCCAGGCAGTTGCAGTCATCAAAGCCTTGGCAGAAGATGGTGGCCAGCTGCCTATCCAAGTTCTGAATCTTCTTCTGGAACTCTGTAAAGTCTTTGTTCAATTGCTGCCAGAAAGAGCAAAATGATTTAAGCAGGTGCAGCTTCTGCGCTTCCTTCCCAAATCCTTCCTGAAGGACTCGCTGAACCCAGACGGCCTGGAGCCCCGTGACCTGCCCTGGTGTGAGCACTTGTGCTGCTGTGGAATGGTTTCACACATGGACCTTCCAGCGTGTTCCAAGCAACTTGGTTCATGTAGCAAATGCTTACGCTTCCATGCCAGAATTCACTCACCTCTTCAGCAGGATCTAAGGGATCATATTTGCAATCAGCAAACATCTTGATGAGTTCAGAGGCCTCCTTGTAGATCTGAAACACTTGGCTCCCCAGGATGTTTCCTCTCAGACCTCCCAGATCTGCCTTCTCCAGCTTCAGAAACTCGATGGCTGTCTGGTACAGCTCCTGGCAAGCACAAACCACCAGCTCACCCAGCTCCTCTTGGTGGCAAACCCCAGCTCCCCACGTCCCGGTGCTGCAGCACCTGGTCCTGAGGAGCATCCTCCCGTGGGGACCTTACAACCTGGCCGGGGGGGCCCATCTGGCCCCAAGGGCACCAGTGTCCTGCTGGGAATGAGGACACTGCGCTCCCAGCAGCGCATCATGGCTGGGCTCCCACCTCCCCTCTGCCCCTTGCCTGAGTCAGCAGCTCCATCCCACCCTGTGCCGCACTCGGGGACCCCCCGGCATCCCCAGGGGTTGCTGTGCCCGTGGTGCTGTGCTGTCACCTCAATGGTCTTGAGCCTCTGTAAGAAGGAGTCCATTCTCCCAAAGACAAGGGAGGGAGAGAACTCCCAGAGCTGGGGCTCCTCCTGGAAGTGGAGAGGGACTGTCAGCGAGCAGAGCTGGTGTGGATGAGGTCAGGGGGACCCGCACCGCCCCTGCACCCACCGGGAACAAGGTGGGCGTTGCATGGGAGCAGTAAGAGCTGTAGGACTGGAAGAGCTTCTCTATGGTGCAAATGCTCAGCCTGATTCCCTCTAAGATCTCTTCGGTTTCTCCCTGCAGCCCCTTCATCACATCCTCAGGGCTCAGGAAGTTTCGTGTCTAGGACAGACAGATGCAAGGGCAGGGGCTGTTGGCAGAGGGGAGCATGGGGGGGCTCCTCCTGCCCCCATCCACCCCCAGCCCCACGGGCTCTCTGGTAATTGCCTGCAGCCCAGACCTGCCCCAAACCCCCTCCAGCCCTACATGGGGGCTGTGCTGGTCCCTTGACTGGGGTGTCTACGTCCCCCTGCCCCGTGTCACCCCTCCTGGCAAGGGTCCCACAGCAGGGCAGCTGGAGGTGGCTCGGTGCAGGGGCTCTACCATCTCCACGAGGAGGTTGCAGATCTCCTGCAGGAGGACGATGCTGCGGGCAGGCGAGCGGTAGAGCCGGCAGTGAGCCCGGAGGAGCCGGACGGTGCACAGCACCCTGTCCACGCAGGGCTGCAGCTGCGGGAGGGAGCAGAGCCCCGTTAGTGCAGGGCCGTGGCCACGCTAACGAGGGTCGGGCAGAGCCGGGGTGAATCCGCACCCACACCCAGCCTTGGGGCTCGGCGCTGCCACCTCCACCCGGATGAGGGAGCCTGGCAGCGCCTGGTTGTTTTGCCACGTGTAATTCACCTCGAAGTAATCTGTTTGCTCCACCTCCTCCAGCAGGATCCGAAGAGGCTGCAGGTGGAGGTTGACATCCTTGGCTTCCTCCAGGCCTGGGTCAGGGGAGCAATCCCAGGTTAGGGATGGGGAAGCCTCGCTGGAGGGCAAGATGCAGGTGCCCCCCATGGTGCCCGGGTGCTTACCGGCACTGACGTCCCTGAATAGGCTCTGGAGCGACGGCCAGTAGCAGCTGTTGGCCTTCTCCAGCATTGTGGCCAGCGCTGTCACGCGGGGCGAGAGCAGCTGGCAGGGGAGAGGTGGCAAGCTCAGCACCGGGGTCTCAGCACCAGGGCCACACGGCCGCTGGCCACCCAGGGCTGAGGCAGTACCTGGTCATTGATACACTGCAGGCTGAACATCCTGGTGTGCCAGAACTCAAACTCGGTCCTGGGCAGGGGGTGCAACCCTTCCAGCAGCGGCCGTGACGAGTCCTTGCTCAGGATGTCTCTGATCTGGTGGGACCACTCGATGACGATGGTCTCGATGGTGTGCAGCACTGAAGTGCCCACAGGCTCCACCAGCCTGAAAGGCAGTTGGGTTACACTCCAGCACCACAACCACCCTGAACCACCCCAGCACTGGCCCCAAACCACCCCAGGGGAGCCCCGTGTGCCTGCTTGGAGCCACCTCTGCAGCATGGCAGCCTGGCATGAGCCTCTCAAAGGTGCTGCTACACAGGGGTCACTGTGCCAAGGGATGCTCAGAGACCCAGCTGGTGTCCCATCACCTGTCCCTCCCAGAGGGACTCGTGCCGCGCTGGGCCCCTGTCAGGTTTGCTGGTGCCAAGTGGTGCCAGCAGCACCCACCGGTCCTGGATGGTGCTGGAGTCGTAATCTGGCAGTGGGAGCAGGGGCTTCCCCTGGATCTTCCCGCTCATCACAAGCATCTCATTCTTCAGTCGGTGGGCTTGCCATGCAATGTCCTCCACCACCACCCTGGGCCAGCCCACCACGTTCTCCTCGCTCAGGAGCAGGGGGCACATGACCTGGAGGAGAGGGCTGGGCTGTGTGCTCGGTCGGGTGCCCGGCTGGGCTCTCCCATTGCAAAGGGCCTCTCGCTGCCAGTCTGAGATTGGTCTCATCCCAGATGCAGCTACGGCAGCCGTGTGGGGGATTTTGCTGGAGTTTTCCTCATCAGCATGACCAGGAGAGGAGATCCCTCACCCTGTGATGGGTTTCTGACCCTCACAGGTTGAGAAGCACTGGGAGCAGCACAGGGAGAGCACCCAGAGGCTGGTGTGCGAGCACAAGCTGCTGGTGCTGGGGAGGAGGAATCGCGGGGGCTGACTCAGCTCTGGGTGCTCTGGGCTGGTTGGCCAGGGAATATTCATGGGAAATTTGAGAGAAACCCAATTGGACATTTCCCAGCTGCGGGGCACGGGGAAGGGGGAATTACGCTGAGGTTTCAAAACCCCCATGAGGAAGTGATCCAGCTGGGCCTGGGAGAAAAATCGGGCTTGTGACCTTCAGCCGGCCCTGTCCTGGTGGGGCTCAGTCTCCCCACCATCATAGGGGGGAGGGGCAAGGCCAGGGCCAGAGCTTGGGGCAATTTTTCTTCTATTCATTTAATTTAGCCTCTTTTTGAGCCCACCTAATGTTTCAGCTGCAGCAGCCCACGGCCACGGCCAGGCAGCAGCAGCATGGGCAGGGAGCTCAACTGGTCCCACTTGCCCCCAGCCTATGCCCACTGCCTGCCCATGTTGGTGACCCACCTCCTGCACCACGGTGATGAGCTGCTCCACGGGCGAGGGGCTGATGTCCCCCACCAGCACCCCGCTCTGGCAGTTCTCCCGGGTGATGTTCTCACTCTTCTTCTTCACAAAGTAGATGCCCTTGCCCCTGAGGGTGGGTGGGAAGCAGGCGGTCGGCAGGAGCTGCCCGGCGGGGTTCAGCCCCAGCACCAGCTCCAGCACATCCCGCTGCCTGAAGAACTCGTCCAGCGTGGCCATGGCCTCCTCATTGCCCATAAACTTGCTCCACTTGTCCGGCTGGACCCGCAGCAGCAGTGTGGCGAAGCTCTCCAGGAATCCATGACGCTCATCTGACGCAGTCGACATCCCACCAGCACTGGCACTGGGCTCAGCTGTGGCTCCCCAGTGCCTGGCACAGGGTGGGCAAAGCCCCACTCAGCTGGGGGCTGTGCAGACCCCACACCCCAGCCCCTCTGCGCTCCACTCACCACCCCCCCGCCACTGCCTGCAGCCTCATGGGAGCTGCTGAACCCATCCCTGCCTGGTCCCACTGCCCCCTGGCTCCAGCACCCCCCAGCCTGCCCCATCCTCAGCCCTGCCACCCCCCACCCTCTTCCTTCATCCCCCAGCCTGCACCAATCCTGCCTGGCCCTACCGCTCCCCTGCCCCGTCGCACCCCTCAGCTCTTCAACGGTCTCTGGCCACTGCCTACAGCCCAACTGGCACTGGCACCAGCCCAACTGACACTGGCACCAGCCCTGGCACCAGCCCCAACTGGCACCGGCACCAGCCCCAACCAACACTGGCACTGGCACCAGCCCCAACTGACACTGGCACCAGCCCTGGCACCAGCCCCAACTGACACTGGCACCGGCACCAGCCCAACCGACACTGGCACCAGCCCTGCACCCCCCTCCTCCTTGCCCCTCAATGCTCAGCAAGAGCCATTTACCCCCCTATCCACCCCCCTCTCCAGACTCACAGCAACCCTGCCAGGGGCTGTCCCGGCTCTGCCAGGATCCCCACCCTGGCCCAGCTGTGGGCGGCCAGCCCAGGCTGCCCCGGCCCTGGCGTCAGCGACACGGCCGGTACAGGCTCTGCAGCACCGATGCTGCTTTTCATCAGGTGCCCTTTTACAGCTGGTACCACCAGCCCTGGAGGCCAGGGGGAAGCTGAGGGGACCTAGTGAGGGCACAAGGGACACACGCATCCCAGTGTGACAAGAGAGAAGGGGAATTGGACGGGAACAGATGGATGCTCAAACCAGGACCATGCTGGCCCTGGCTCTGCCAGCTTCATCCGATGTGGCATCGCTGCAGCGCGGGGCACTGAGATCTTGGGGCTGGGAGAAGCGTGAACCTGGCTGGGGCACAGGGCAGGGGCTGGCAGCTGGGGGTGGGGGGTCCTGCCCATCCCAAGTGGCACACAGAGCACAGGAGGCTGAGCGCAGTTCAGTGTTTATTTGCTGCAGATCCTCAGCACTAAGTTTACAAGGCTGTGGCAAAAACCCAAAACAAACAAACAAAAAACCCCCAACCAAACAACAACAAAAAAACAAACAACAAAAAAAACTTGTAATAAAAAATCCTGCCAAACCCCCCACCCCCTCTGGAGAGGCCTCTGCACAGAACGACCCCACATACAAAATAATCTAAAAGGAGAAAACTATACAGGAGTATTTACAGCTCTGATAAATAGACTAATACTGATCCAGGCGCCTCTCTCCGGGCTGCACGTGGTGGCCGGGGAAGCAGGACAAGACACAGGCGTTGGCAAGGCAGAGACAGGGGGGCTGCAGCCCCCCACCCAGCTGAGCCCCCCCCCCCCCAGCAGCCATCCCTGGCACAGGCCCTGGGCACGTCCCACCATCCGCTCCAGAGCGAGGGCTCAAGCTCGAGGAGACGATGGCCACCCCCAGCACGATGGCCACCCCCAGCACAGCCCCCCCTGGCCCCTCACCGAGGGGATGGGGCTGTGAGGACGTGCCCAGAGCAATTCTACCCAGTGCTCCCAGATCGGGGCCCTCGGCCCAGCTCCGGCGCTCCACGGCTGGGCGAGGACCCGCCTGTGCCCCACGTGGCACTACCACACACTGTGACAGTGGCAACTCCCTGCCCCTCAGCCGTCCCCGTGCCCCCAGGGACCATCCCGTGTGCAGGGGCAGCTGGGAGGGTCCGAGGCAGAAGGGTGGGGAAGCCCAGAGCAGAGCCAGGCCCGCTACAACGAGGGCCAGGAGTCGTGTCTCTGAGGGGGATGCCCAACCACCCTGGGGTGCCACCTTTCACCCCAGTGCCTCCAGTCCCACAGAACCACCAGCTGCCAAGCACAGCCCTTCACTTCTCAACGGGACACCCCAAGTGCTTCGAGACACGGGTGCTGGGCAGGGAGGGAAGCAGCAGGTGCCAGGGGGCTCTGGAGTGGGGAGGGTGCTCACAGTGCCCGGCTGGCCAAGGCAGGAGAGAAGACGGAACTCTCATGGCTCTCCCCCTCCCACAGCTGCGCCCAGGGCAGGACAGGGCTCCCTGCACACAGGGGTGTCCGTGTTCCAGCTCCAGCCCATGAAGATGCTGTCCTGGAGATGAGGCAGTGATGGGGAGACAGAGCCACTGAGATGCCTCCACCCTCTGTCCCTCCTCGGGGTAAAGAAACTGCGAAGCTGAAGCGGGGTCCCAGGCCCTGTCTGCAGTGCGGCCCCAGCCCCACAGCCCTCCGGGGACAGGCAACACGGGGGCTGCTGGGGGCATGCCAGCCTCGCAGGGCCAGCCCAGCCTGCTAGTGTCTCTTGGTGGAGGAGACCTTCTTCTTCCTGGCTGCCAGCATCTCATAGAAAGGGTCCCGGCTGATCGCTGCCCTGGCAGAAGAACGAGGGCCACAGTCACCCACAGTGCCAGACGAGTGCTGCTGGAGGGCTGGGTCTGCCCTGCCAGGCAGGGTCTCGGGCAGGTCCCTAGGAAAGTCTGTTCCCCCCTCATCCTTGCAGGGTGCCCTGGGAAATACCGTTCCCCCAGAGCACAGGAGACAGGTCCCTGCTGTGCCCCGGCCCAGCAGCCCCATGCCCCTGCCCAGTGCCACGCCACCTGCTCCTCTGAGCACTCACTTGATGCACTTGATCCACTCCTCCTTCTCTTCGGGCGTGGGGGCCGAGATGCGATACACTGTGTGGTTCCCCTCCACCACGCGCCCGTCCGCCTCCGTCTTGCAGGCCTTGATCACCTGGTCCTTGTTGTCGGGGATGTAGAGCTCGAAGCAGTTCTGGGAGGGAAGAGATGGTTCAGAGGCAGGCCCTGCATCCAAAACAGACCCCAGGCTGGCAGGGATAGGGCACAGCATGGGGGCTGCAGGCACTGCCCCGGCACAGCTACCCCCAGTGCAGCAGAGGGGTGGATGTGCCGTGACCATCACCCACAGCCCCGGGTGTGCTCTGCCACCAGCCCCGGGCACCTGGTGACCAGCCCTGGATCTGCACCCAGCTGCTGTGACAAGAGGAGGCTGCAGGATACTGCCAGGGAGTCCCTCAGGGTCTGCAGCACCTCCTGGCTTTCCCTGCCCTGCTCCTGCCCCTCCAGCCCCGGGGGACCTGCCGCAGCACTCACAGGCTTCTTCGAGTCCTCCACCTCGCGGATGCTCAGGTTCTCCAGCGGGATGATGCCTCGGGGCTCTTTATCCTGGTGGGACCAAGCAGAGGCTTCAGCCGCAGGCTGGACCCCACCAAACCCCACCTACGTGCCCAGGGAGGGCTGGATGCTGCCAATGCCCCCTCCCCACCACCCCTCTGCGCAGGCATCACCAGAGTGTCCTGCACCCCTACGGTCACCGGCACGGCAGGCACCAGCGGCCAGCCGCGCACTGGGCTGCTGTGCCCAGCCTGTGCCACACCGGGTGGACCCGGCCCCCTCCCCGCCACGGCTGGGACACGCTGGGCGAAGGCCACTGACCGTTGTGTACTCGAAGTAGTAAAGGCAGTTGTCGGTCAGGATGAACCAGCGTCGCTTCCACGTCTTCACCCTGCCTCCTGGGAGCAGAGAGCGGCGGGTTGGGCTCGGCGCCAGGAGGCTCGCAGCACACGGAGGCTACGGCAGAGCTGGAGCCCACGCGGACACGGACAGCCAAGCACCGGGCGCCGCGGCGCAAGCAGAGCCAGGCAGCACACACCACGCCGGGCAGCGCGAGCAGGAGCGGAAAGCGGATGGATGAGGATGGAGGGTGACGGGGGTGCTGGGCCCGCAGCGCCGCGCCCCGTCCCACCCACGGCACTGAGCCCGCCTGGCCGGGGATGCCGCGGGCGGGCGGCTCTCGCGGGGACATTGTTCACACCGACCGCGGTCCCGCTGCGTCCCGGCCGGCGCAGCACGGTGCTGGGCATGGCTTGCACCCACGGACACAGCTCGTTGAGTTTGGGCCAGCAGGAGCTTTGCAAGGGCCACCACCGAGGGAGAAGCCGCTCCCTGGACTGGGGGTCCATTCACCCCTGGGCCCGGCTCCCCCCGCACCACACTGGCATCTGGGCACAGCGGTGTCAGACGAGTGCCCAGGCTGCACTGCCTGGGTCCAGAACAGACCGTGTGTGGTCTGGGGGTCGTGCTCATGTTCCCCACCCCGCTGGGAAGGCCCCGTACCTGCCCCCCTCTCACCTGTGCCAGCTGACTGCCCCCCGCCCAGTGCCTGCCCCAGAGCCAGACTGGGGCCAGCACTTCCTAGAACCAGCCCCTCTGCCTCCCCCCAGCCAAACCCTCCCCTAAACCCAGGGCTTGACCCTCTTCTCCAGTCCCCAGCCCTCCCCAGGGCCACCTCCTCTCCCAGAGCTGTGGGTGGGAAGAGGCCACATGCCCAGGTGCCAGGGCAGGGTGCTGTGGCACGGGGAGTGCAGGAGGAGCCCGGGGTTTGGGCCCTCAGGGGTGCAGGGCTCCATGGGGTCTGACAGGGCCTGCGCAGTCCAGGGGGAGCACCAATGCTCCCTGGCACCCTGGGGTGCAGGTGGCAGAGCCGGGGCAGTGCCAGCACCCAGCACCGGGCCTGCCGCAAGCCCCCGGCACGACACAGATGGCTCCTGCCTGCTCCCATCCAGCTCCTGGCACTCAGCACACCGACCCCCCGTGCACAGGCTGCAGCTCTTCCTGAGGACACCCCAAACCCATCCGCACCCCTCGTGGCACCAGAGGCAAGGAGCCGCCGTGGCCAGGGGCTCCACCAAGCACAGTCTGGGCAAGGAGCGCCCACAGCCCCGTGGGTCCCCGTGCTGTGGGGTGCACTGGGCAGTGGAGGGGCCTGGCAGGACTCGGGGGGCATTTGGCATCAGGGGGGATGGTACCCAGCGTCCCTGCCCTGGCAGCGGCGGGAGCGGGGCTGTGCCCTCGGCAGGCGAGGTCCCCGAGGTGGCGGGTGGTTAAGCAGCAGCAGCAATGAGACTAATCACCAGCAATTAAAAACGAAAAGTAAACGAAGCTCCAGCAGCGTGAGCAGAGCAGGGAGAGGGGTACGTACCTCCTGGAGTTGGGGGCAAGGAAAGGAAGAGCCAAAATCATGGAAACATACAAATGAGGGAGAAAAGAAAATTAAAAAAAAGGAAAAAAAAAATAAAAAGAGGAAACCCCAAAGAACCCCCCTCGCCCGCGCGGGTCAGTGGGGCAGGGCTGCAGCCGGGAAGCCGGGAGGGGCCGTGCCGGTGGCACCGCTGCGGGGACAACCTGCCCTGGCTCGCTGTGGCTCTGCGGGATGGATCTCCTGGGCTGGGTGGCACAGAACCTGGCTCCCCCCGCCCCATGGCCTACCTGGGGCATCCCTGCCTACCCCACGAGTGGGGCCCACGGCTGCTCTGCCACCTCTCTCCCCCCACAGCTGCCAATACCCCCACAGCGACGGGTGCCACACATGGGGCCCCTTGCCAGCAGGGTGCTGGGCTTGCTCAGGGACAGGAGAGGTGGGTCTGGGGCTCTCCCCACATCCCCCCCACCCCAGAGACAGGGGGGCAGGTGGCCCCTGCTCAGCCCCAGGGCCAGAATGTGCCCCAGTCAGGGCATGGCATGGGGGGTGAAGCCCCTCTCCCATCCTGAGTGGGTGGCAAGACGGCACCGGGAAGAGAGGACAGAGCCCGAGGGAAAGGCCCCCACCAGAGCCCGCTCCTGCCAGCGCCCCACCATCCACCCTCGCTGGACCCGGGCCGAGGGTTCCCCAGAGCTGCCGAGAGGAGAAGCCACAGGAGCCAGGGCGCGGAGCGGGCCGGCTGTGGAGCGGGGCCGCGGGGATGCCATGCACGCTGCCTGCGCGTGGAGCCGGGATGCGGAGGTGATAATGCTGTGGGAAGGTGAGGCAGGGACCGGTCCGTGGCATGGAAGGGGGACGCACGCAGCCTGGGGCAGCTCGCCGCTCGCTCCCAGGGCCCTGCTCCAACAGGACCCTGCTGTGACTCGGTGACCAGGAGGGCCTCGTAGTCTCTGTGCTCTGCCGGCAGAGCCCGGTACCAGCTCCACACCCCGGGGCTTGCCCGAGCTAGAGGCAGAATCCCCTGGGACGCTCACCCAGCTGCTCCGCAGCCTCCTCAGCTGCGAGTCCACTCCTGCTGAGCAGCCCAGGGAAGGCAGAGGGCTGACAGACCCACGGACACTGTTCCCACGGGGGTTGTGACCCCCTCTCCAGCCTGTGGCCATGCTGCTTGGAGCCTGGCCAGCGGGCGGGGTGCAGGTGCCCCAGAGGCATCGCACCCACAGCCCAGCTCCTCCCAGGCTGCCAGCACTCACCGAGCTTCAGGAGCCAGCCCTCCCGGTCGGGGTTGAAGAAGGTGTGGGTGAGGTCGTTGCCATCGTCCTCAGGGATTTTGAAGGGCTCGTTCTTGATGCTCTCATAGAGATTCTGGTAGAACGACACACGGCGTCAGCTCTGCTCTGCCCGGGAGCCCTGCAACAGGCCAGCTCCACAGCCCAGCCCTGGCCCCTCCGCGTCCCATCCTCACCCGGAGCAGCTCCTCGGGTAGGTCCCCGCCATCGTTGATGCCACGGTTCATGGCGATGAAGCGCTCCGCCGTGGGCTTGTCCTTGACGTTGGGGTTGTGCAGACTGGTGTTCAGCATGATGATGGCGAAGGACAGCACGTAGCACGTGTCTGCCGGGGGGGAGGGCAGAGTCAGCTCTGTGGCAACACAGCTGGGGTGAGGGTCCAGGGCTGGCACTCACCTGTGGACTGGAAGACGCCGGGGTTGCACTGGCAGTACCGCTGGGCGAAGGCCTCCATCATCCGGTCGATCTTCTGCGCCTCCCCGGGCAGACGGAAGCTCCAGAGGAATTGCCTGGGAAGAGCAAAGCGTCGCGCTGACCTGGGGGCTCCACAGGCCCTCCGGCCACCCTCCCCTCGCTCTGTCCCCCTGCCCGACCCCCCAGCAGGACAGGGCTTGGCTCCCAGCCCCCCCTCGCTCACCGCAGCGCCTGCACAAGGTTGAGGTCGGTGAACTCGTGCAGCTCCACGAAGGCGTGCAGGACGTGGATGTTGAACTCATCCCTGGGGGGACGAAGCCAGAGCATGAGGGGTGCACAATCAGCAACTCCCGTGAGCACCGAGTGGCCTCACAACTCCCCGACCCGCTGCAGGGGGCAAACCTGCAGCCACCTGAGCCCTGGGTGGCTGTGACCACACTGTCCCGTCACAAGCACCAGCCGTGGGTTGAGCAGCCCCAGGACAGCCCTGGCACTTGGTGCCCAGCCCCCACCCAGCTGCCCTGTAAGCTCAAAGAGCTGCAGCGTCCTGTCTCCCAGGCCGCAAGAGCCCAGAGCACCCTGGGGAGCCCTGAGCCACCCCAGGCCAGCGCACCTCTCGCCCAGGTAGTCACCGATGGCCGTCTTGTTGAGGCCCTCCCCCTTGTAGAGGAACTGGGCGATGTCCTCGCATGTGTTCTTCAGCAGGTCGTTTTCGATCAGGAACTGTATGCCCTGGAGTGGTGCGAGAGGTGCTGCTCACCCTGCCGCCCTGCTCGCTGCCTCCCCACCCCTGCCCCGGGTGCTGGCTCTGCCCCAGCCTCAGCGGCCAGCCTGGCACCTGCACCACGAGGCGGCAGCACCCAGCACGGCCCCAGATGGGCTGGTGAACACCCCGCAGTACCTTCTTGGGATCCATGTTGAACTTCTTCCTGCCCATGGCCACCTGCTTGTTCCTCTGCATGTTCTTCCTGCAAGGCACAAAGCAGCTCTGAGCACCCAGGGGAGCACTGCGGGGAGGGCTCGGCCTGGACCGAACCGGAGATGAGCAACTTGGAGAGAACTTCTGACAGTGAGGGTTGTGAGAGGCTGGCCCAGGCTGCCCAGAGAGGTGGTGGCTGCCCCATCCCTGGCACCATTGCAGGGGAGGTTGGCCGG
>JANIJG010024197.1:0-10173 GCA_024611175.1 Megaceryle torquata | reverse complement strand
GGCGGGGCGGGGCGGGGCGGGGGGGCAGGGCTTGGGGAGGGGGCGGGGTCTGGAAGGGCTTTAACATTTCAACTTGAAAGCTGAATGATTTTTTGGTTAATTAAAAAAAAAGAAAAAAAAAGGGGGGGGGGGGGCAGGTTGAGCGCCCCCAGAACAAAGACAAGGTCGGTTGTGGTGGTGAAAAAAGTGGTAATAGCCGCTTTCCCCCCAATTTCCCTGAAATCCCCTCAAAAGGGAATGTGAATATTGAATTTCAGCAGAAACTTCTCAAGTGGGGTGTTTCCCCTCAGAGCTCCCCATGTGCTGGGCATGTTCTGGGGGGTGGGCAGGTGACATCTTGTAGGTTTTTAGGGTTGTTCCCTCCCTGTCTGAGTTCCTTGGGGTGAGGAAAATCCCATGTGGGGTTCAGGTCAAGCCTGGACTCTTCCTGAGGCTGTGGCTTTCTGGGGAGCAAGCATCCCCATGGTCCTCACTGGGGTCCCTGGCACCAGTGGAGATGGAGTTTTGGAGTTATAAAGCTGCAGGGTTTGGGGTTTCAGGATGGTGGGGTTGTGGGATTTGGGAGTTGTGGGGCTGAAGGGTTTGGGGTTTCTACATGGTGAGGTTGTGGGGGTTTGGGGGTGTCACTTCCAGCAGGTGGCATCTTCAGCCCAGTTTTAGCTGCTCCAGCTCTTTCAGATGCTGGAGGCAACTGGGGAGGAATTTATAGAGCAGCTCAGGAGTCCTGGAGAGCAAAGCACAGGGACACTCTTTCAGAAGGTCTCACCTCCCAGTGTCTGCTAGTGGAGGGGACAGGGGACGGGGAGATAGAGGCTCTAAACTGGGCACTGGTGGGAAACAGCCAGGTTACGTCTCTGGTAACTGAGCAGTGACTTCTAGTCATTGTGTGGAAAGTACAACCATGGGACAAATTCGTTGTCATTCATTTGCCGATTGCTGATCCTGTCTGTTGATAAGACACGTCCACAATTATTTACAACCCATGAGGAAACTACACCCCAAGTCCTGCAACTCCTTTCCTCGGGAGGTACGTCCAGACAGCCCGTCGTGGCCCAGCCCCGGAGCCAGACAAGCCTGGCTACCCGCAGAGTAGACCCCGTGGCCCTGGACAGGGCATTTTACCCCCCGAGGGAAGTTCCCTTCCATGCTGAGGATGTGGACGCATTTCTCCTTGCCCTGTTTTGCGGCTGGAGGACAAGTTGCCACTTGATCAAATGGGTGCCGGGTGCCTGTGGGGTGGGGAGGGAAGGATCTGGCTCCACTGACTTTGTCCCTCTGGAATTCCTTGACGCAGGAGCTGCGGAAGCTGAGCATGGCAACACTCGTCGGGGATGCAAATGGCAACAGATATGTACGCCCACAGAGATAAGGGCAGGCTGCAGCCTACTGCCCTGACACCTCCAGCACAAGCACTTGAGAAGACCCCGCCACCCCCAGCCCCTTGGCTAACTGTGGTGTATTTGTGCAGGGAGAGGGCTCAGGGCAAGGACCTCCATTGCAGGAGCACCTCATCCCCAGGCTCGGGGGGCATGGGCAGGCAGAAAGGTCCCTGTTAGAGCTGTGGCTCCTCCACCCTGGGGCCCCACAAAGTCCCCTGCCCAGTCTTTGACCCTCCACGTCCCTGATGCTGAGCATGGAGAGGGGATCCCAGCTGAGACCCCTTCTCTGGGGTTGGTGTTCCCACTGTGCCTGGGCAGCCCTGTACCTGCCTTGGTCCCCGGCTGCAGGAGACACGAGGTGCCAGGGCAGATGCACCCGTCTCTGCCGCCACTCTAGCAGGGGCTACACTCCCCAGGAGTTTGGTTTCTGGGCTTGGCTGTCCCCTACCCGCTGCCTCCAAGGGAGCCAGGTCTGGTCAGGAGCACATTTGAGTCACCCTGGGAAGCCAGCGGCCAGGAGGATTTTCCCACGGTGCCGCAGCAAGAAGCAAACTGCACCCTCTTTGGAGAGGGCTGACGAAGAGGTGACACCTCCTGAATTAAGACCGAATCATCGGTACGCAGTCTGCTCCCCAAGCAGCCAGGCAGGCAAAGCAGCTGTCCCCATTCAGGGAAAGAGGGAGGGTTTTGGCCAAGGGCAGCAGAAAATATCCTGGGCCTGTTGTTGTCCAAGGGGATGGGATGGGACAGGAGGCTCCTCCAGCGGCTCTGAGTTGTGATCCCACCTGGGCTATACTGTGGAGGGGGACAGGAGCCCTTCTGCAATCCATGACCTCCCAGGAATCCAGGAGTGTATTGGCCTCTGCCACAAAATCCATGGGTGTTCGGGAACGGAGATGGCATGGGGCTGGTGGTCCCCGCTGCCAGCTGGGATTTGACAGGAGAAGCGGAAAAACCCCTGGTGCTACTGGTGTCTGGACCATGCTGGCATCCAGACAAGGACACGCATGGCCTATGGTGTCCGGACCATGCTGGTGACTGCAGGAGGGGAGTGGCGGGTGCCACATGGGAGCCAGCCAAGGCCACAGCACACTGTGCCGTGGTACCCACCGCGGCAGTGAGTGTTCCCAGCAGCTCCAGCGGTTGCGGTGGACATTGGTCAGGGCCCATTCCTGTAGCACTCGCTGCTGCCACTTGCATCGCCCAGGCTGTGGGTGTTGGCAATGAGCTCACGTCCCGAGACATTACTTAATTCAGACAGTGCCACTGTGCCAGGCGCTGGAGTGGGGTGGCCGCAGGCTGCAGTGGTGCAGCTGCCAGCAGGCTTCGGCCCAGGCGTGTGTGTGCACGTGCCCCAAGCGCACACTCGCAGCTGGAGCCAATGCACGGAACAGCCAGACTCACCCCGTGGCACCAGCTGGGCGTGAGGACACCATGCCAGTTGCACAGGGTCCGGTTCCCATCGCACCCATCTGCTCAGCTTCAGGGTTGAAGCCACACGACAGAGCTGCTGTAGGGGCTGATCCTGCACTGGTCCGCAGATGCTGGTGGGACAACACCATTCCTGTGGTCTGATCTCACAGCACCAGCCCTCACCAAGAGTTTTCCACTACAAGCCGTGATGACAATGGCCTCTGGGACCAAGGCTGAGTTGAGCTGGGCTGAGGCATCCCAACCCCACCAGCCTGGACTATCCTGGCTCGTTGTGTTTTCTATCAATGAGCGTGGAGGGAGGAATGGGAACACTGAAAAAAAGGGCCTGGCTTCCCTGTCCAGCCCCACATGCTCCTGTCTCCTAGGGCTGGGGGCAACCAGTGCTTTGGGCAGCTCCCAGCCCCTTTGGGCACAGCTTTCATTTCTTCTGCCAACTCCCTGATGACTTGGGCAAGTCATTTTCTAAAAGGTCTTGGCCTCTGGGCCCTGTGATCTTGAATAAAGTGGCTGCTGTAGCTAAAGCCCACTCAGTGCCAGGCTCTTGGCCCCAGCTCTGCCAGGTGGGGACCCAGGGGCAGCTCCGGGCACGGGCTCTGTCCCAGCTCTGCCTCCAGCCCTTGAAAGCACAGGCACCTCCTGGAGCCCAAGCAGCTTTCAAGCACAATTCCTGCCAAGTGAGAATAACTGGTGCAGCTGGTCTCCCCGCTCCCCTCCACCCCAGATTACATATAATTGCCTATTTTAATTAATAAATTGGAGGCCATTCAAAGGAAAGCGGCGAGATTTGTTACAAACACTGTGGGGATTGTCTACCAGCCCCGAGCCAGTCATGTCACGGCGGATTTGAATCGGTCTCCTTTGAATTCCCTCACAGACAGATCAGGAGATTTACACCCCCCACCTCGTCTCCCTGAGCCTTGCCCCCCCCCCCCCCCCCCAGCCCCAGGGCTGCAGCTCTGGATCCCGCCCCAGAAGCTCCTGATAACTGCGTGCACCGGGCATGGGCTGAGCCCCATCCTCACCACCACCAGCTGTGAGGGCTAAGGGATGCCCCTAGGGTGCTGTCCCCGGCCAGCTCCCATCTCCTGGATCCCGGAGGATTCGGGATCTCGCCAGCAGGCAGGGCCTGGCAGCAGCACGGGGCATCATGCCCGCATCTCGCAGCCTGAGCTGAGCCATCCCAGTCGGAGCCCACCTGCCTCAGGGAGCAGGGCTGAGGCTTGGGGGCCATTCAGAGTCTCGGAGGATTTCTTTCAGGCCCCACCAAAAATTTCCCTTTTCATTTTTTTCTTTCTTTTTGGATTATTTTCTTTTCTTACGCTTGATTTAAACCATTGTTTTTCAAGGGAAATTTTAATGTGAAAAACATGTTTTGTTTTTCTACTAACTGCAAGCTTGGGCTGTGGAAGCAACCAAGCTCCTCAGCTGATGAGGGCTGGGGGACAGAGATGGGGGCTCCACAGCGGGATGTGCCCTGCAGCAGCTCTGCTGAGAGCTGGGGACAGAGTCCTGTGGGGGTACCAGGCTGATGGGGTCAGGATGCCCCAGACTGGGATACCCTGGGCCAGGATGCTCCAGGGTGGGAGGGATGGGATGCTTCAGGCTGGCAGGACCAGGATGCCCCAGCCCAGCTGGACTCAGCCATGGCCCCAGCCACAGGGGCTGTTGTCATCACAGCTCATAGTGGAAACCTTCTTGTGACAAGTACTGGTGCTTCAAGGTCAGCCAAAGACCAGTGCAGAATCAGTCCCTGGAGCAGCTCTGTCAAGTGGCTTCTTCCCCAACTCAGAGGTGCTGGGCTGGGCCTGCGGTGGGAGGGTTAAGATCGGCTCTTCCTCGCCACACAGCCCCTTGCCTTTGCTTTCCCAGACACGCTGTCCCAGCCCCCTGCCAGAGCCCCAGGCATGTGCTCTGGGGTCCATCAGTCCCTGTGCTCTCACCCATGAGATGGATGGGGGCCACGTCCGGTGGTCAATGGGCAGAACAGGTCCAGCATCTCCCACCCATTCACAAGCAAAGTTCTGTCCATGGTGGGTGCTGCGTTACACTGGAATGAGGTTCCAGGAGAAGACCCCCTGGGCAGGAAGACAGAAGAAATGTGCTTGGGTGCTGTCAGAGTCTGTGTCCTGTGGGATGGGGCAGCCAGCAGCCCGGCTGCCCCATCCCAGTAACCTGCACATTGCTCCCAGACCAGCAGGATGGAAACTGCCCATCCTGGTGCCACTTTGCCTCCTCCAGCAGCACCTCCCTGAGAAGCCAGCGAAGCTGTAACAACCCAGGAGGTTTGACCGACTCCCAGCTCCCCTGGACCCGGTTCAGCTCCACACAATTTCATTAACGTTCCAGGGCGCTGCCAGCTCTTCCCTCCAGGCTCAGTTTGGTCCTTCCTCCCACCGCGGCAGAGGAAGCATTTACACTGGGGAAACCACACGGCCGGCTCAGCCGCTGGCTCACGCCTTGTTTACACGGCGTGCCCGGGAAAGTTACTCAGAGAAGTGTCACCATGGTGGAGCCCAGAGCCCCAACAGCTGCTGCAGCTTCTACGGGGATGGGTATGGATGTCTGGCTGAGTGGGGGGCAGCCAGGGGCTCCCAAGGAGAAGATTCCAGAGGAATCACAGAGATAATTCCTGCTGCAGCTTCCCCACAGACACTTGGAGCACCTTCTTCTCTGCCCCCATGGGATGAAGGACCCGATTTGCTCACGGTGTTGTCCTCATATCTGTCCCAGTAGCTTCCTGGAGGGTGGAGGGATGGAGGTGCCCCACCACCACTCCCACTGCACGCGTGTGCATGCGTAGGTTTGTGCACATGTGTACATGGCTGGTTTTCTCACATCATCCTCCTCATGAAGGTGTTCCCTGCTTGGAGGAGGAGATGGAAGCACTTGGTGTGGTGGGGAGTGGCCCTGGCAACATCACAGGGCTGTGTGGGGCTGTGCTGGGTGGCCACAGGAAGCCCTGCTCCCTTACTCCCCAGGGCTCCACTCATGGTGTGCCTAGCTTGGGCTGGATGCCAGCCGGTGGCCCATGACTTGTGCAAGCATTCAGGGCGGCTGACACGAGCCCCGCCAACCCCTCGCCCTGCAGCCGCCCCCTGTGAGGCCCAGCCAGCTGTGTGGGCACCAAGATCAGTTTGTCAGGAACTCATTAAAGCAGCTGTAAATCTGTGTGTGCACAGACAGGAGAGATGGAAACCAGAGCCCACTGCAGGCCAGAGACGGGAGACATCTGTTCTGTCACTGAGAGGAGAAAGCGCTGCGTTAGACCTGGCTCCTTCTCCTGGGTCAGGCAGCAGTGTCCTATGGGATGGGACAGAATGGGACAAGACGGGACATCCCTGATGCCTCCTATGTCCCAGCCTTACCAGTCTCCATGTTGCTTGCACCTCCCAGCTCCTTGCACCGACAAGGACAGAGCCCAGAGTGTCTTCTGCCTAATGTGGGACAGAGCTGGGGACACCAGGACTGAAAAGCTTGGAAGAGAAGAGGCATCAGGTGAATGCGTCTCTTTCTGGGGGCAGAAAAAGCCACGGAGAGCGAACAGTGGTCCTGCTGGGACTCCCTGTCTGGATGTGTGGGGGAGGGCGAGCAGCAGGACAGATCTGGGCTTTAATGAAGCCTTTGACAGAGCGTCTCATGAAATCTCACCTGAATCATTCCACCCAATTGCCTGAGATAGCAGCACTTTGACAATACACCGCAAACCAGCGCAGACATCGGCGGCAAAGGGCAGGGAGTCAGGCTGGGGGCTGCAGGAGGGAGCAGCGGGGGCCACGTCCTTGAATCTCTTTCCTGCCAGCAGCCTGGAAGCTGAGGTGAAGGTGCATTAATTAAAAGCCCAGTCAATGCTGTGTTAGGAGACAGAGCCCCAAGCACAACGAGGAAGGGAACAACCAACTCCCGAGTCCAGGCATCCGCAAGGAGCAGTTGTGTGGTGAAGGGGAGGCATTAGTGGGAGGGATGGGAGTTTGATGAGGAGTCAAACAGGCCGGGTGATCAGATTTGGAAGGGCAGGTCCTGGGAAGATAGGAGAGCCTCCCGCCCCCCTGCCCTCCCCAAGAGCCAGCTCTCCCGCCCTGCCCTCCTTCATCTGCACAAGTGTCCCAGGAACATGAAACGATTACTCGGCGAGGAGAATCCAGCTCAGCACTTCTTGGCATTTGTTCACGGCTTTTCATCTTCAAAGCTCCTCGCAAACATTAGCTAACTAATCCCCGCAACCTTCCTGTGAGATAGCACAGGATCAAGCAGAGGAGTGTTATCTCGACGCAGCAGATGGGGAAACTGAGGCACAGAGCAGTGATGCTGCCGCCCCAGGGCGTGGGGTGAAGCTACGTGTCAGCGCTGGGGGTGGAGTGTGGCCATCGAGGTGCAGATCCCACTGCTCCACCACTCTCTCCCCAGCACCGGTGATGCAGCCATGAGCCATAAGCATCTCTCCGGCTGACCTGGCTGGAGATGTGTGGATACGGCGGAGAAAATCCAGCCTTGAGGGGCAGCTTCCTGCCAGGGCAGAGGGGCTGTGGGGTTGCAGAGCCAGTGCCACCCACAGCACTGGGACCATCCGTGCCTCCAGCTCACGCCTCGCACCAGTGACTGGCCACGTGCTCCGTGGGACGCTGGTTGAGGGGGAGGCTGAGGATGGGGTTGAGCTTCACCCAGTTCCACTCACTGGGTTCACACCACAGTGCTCTGGTGCTGAGCCTCGGCAGATCTCCAGCTGAGCGTGGGTCCTATTCCTAGGGGGTTCTGGTTTCCCTACAACACTCTGAGCTCAGGCAGTCCCTGGCAGGCAGCGCCAGCCAATAGCCCCATTCCTCACAGGCGCTGCTGGGCTGCTGGGCAGCATCTCCACTGGCACGAGAGAAACATCAACCAAGACACCCAGGGACCTACCCAACGCCTGCCAGCGGATCCACACCACCCTTACGAAACCTCTGCTCTTTTGCCTCTGCCCTGACCCTTGGGCTCAGTGAGAAACAGAGAAACAATTGAATGTCTTGTTGCAAATTGCAGCTCTAATTGGTTTAGCAGAGTTTAATTAGCCTGAACTGATGAGAGAGGTGAGATTTCCTCCTTAAAGGCAGGGAGAGGAGGAGAATGGAGCAGCCAGGGTTTGGGGGGGGGTGGGTTTGGTTGGCTCTTGAACCTCAGCCTGCAATCCTGCTGAGCCCCAGCCGCAGCGGGACACCGCCCGACCCAGCACAATGCCAGCACCCAGACTGAAAGGTCATATGTGAGGCTGCCATTCACTGCAGCTCCAAAGGGCTCCTTTGTCCCACTCCAGCTCCTCCCGCTGCCCCCAGCCCGGCCCATAGGCTCCTTTGAATCTCCCCGAGGGCTGCTGCCGGGCTGGTTTCTCAGTGGTTCCCAGCCAGGCTCCTCTCCCCCCTCGCTCTGTGGGTGCTGCTGGAGCTCAGTCCCCAGGCCACCTGTGGGAGCAGAGGGGAGTGGGACCAGCATCGCCCCACATGTGGCAGACTGGTTGGTGGAGTTTTGCTCCCAGCTGTGCTTGAGAACCAGCCTTGTCCCCTGCCTGAGGCATCACCATGGGCAAGTTGGTGCTTCCCAGAGCTGCTGGAGCTGGAGTGGAAGCAGGGGCTGAGCATAGCCCCCGGCACAGCTTTGCTGGGCGCAGGGTGGCCTTAGTGGGGGCTCCAAATCCCTGGGCACTGGTAGGCCTTGGTGAGGCAGCGCTGAGTTATGCTGGCTTGAGGAAGGAGCCTGAACCGCTTCCCTCCTGGCCTCTCAGCTCCTCCTGCCCCACGTCAGGCAATCGGGAGCCCGGCTGCTCCCTTCCAGATGCTACTCCAGACTAAGGTCTGACCCTTTCCTTGCCAGAGCTGGCCGGTTGTGCAATGCTGTTCCTCAGCCAGGGAAAATCCCTCCCTGGCCTCTACAAGCTCCTCTTGCATCCTGGAGCATGTGAGCGAGTGCATCACCACCCGCTCGCTCATGGAAATCCAGCTCGGGGATTTGGCTCCCCAGCCCTCTGCCCTTACATGGTCAATGGCTCCGAGACCAGCAGAGCCAGCCGGGGTCACACCAGCCAGGAGCGAGGATGGGGAAGGGAACAGAGCAGCCCAGCCCGGAGCCAGTGGCATGCATGGGGCTGCCAGTTCTGTCCTCCTCCCCCGGGGATGACAGCTTCTCCAATGTCCCTCATGGTGGGGGGTCACTGCCCCATGCACGGGCTGGTTGGGGGTACCACAGCACTGCAGGGTCCTCCACCAAAGCCCTGCCATTTACACCAATGCCACCTGTGGTAAACCCAGCCCTCCCCATTCCCCTCCCCTCCCTGGGGTCTGTGGGGAGAAGAGGGGAAGATCTGCTTTGGTGGAGGGCCAGCCCATTGCCCTCTCCTGGAACTTGTCCTTAGGACAGCAAGAAGAATGGGATGTGGTGATGCCAGCAGGCACAACTGTTCTGCCTGCACTGGCACTGGCATCACCCCCACTCCCCCTTGGTCATAGGACCCGGGTTGTTCCATGTCTCACTGGACCAAAGCTGCATCCAGCCCCAACCCGTGCCAGACCAAGCTGCTCACGCTGTATTGGCACCAGCTCGGAATGAGGAGGCTGCTGCTGGGCTGGAGGGGTAGTGCAAAGTCCCCAGGGCCCTCTGGCCAGGGCCCCTCTCCTGAAAGAACCCAGCTCAGTTCTGCCCAAAACATGAGCTCAGCTGGGGCCAGTGCAGAGCGTAAAATGGTCCTCATCTGCTCAGCTGGGAGACCGAAATGGGTCACGGGGCTAGAGAAGGCCTTGGGCCAGCAGTGAGCCCTATGTCCCCAACGCCCTGCCCAGGGAACAGGGTGATGGGTGGGGGGGCACTGACTGCACCTTGATCCTCCTGGCAGATGGGTGGGGGATCTCACAGGTCCCAGCAGTGCCTTAGTTTCCCTCATGGTGTGGTGTGGGTGATGCTGGTGGAGCCACGCTGGTGTTTGGGGAGCAAAGATGAAAGGGGCCAAATGACACAGACCTGACCATAACTCCAGACAGGGCTTCTGCGGGAGGAGGAGGAGGGTGGGAGGAGGCAGATGGAGGGTTCATGGGTGGGTGAGGAAGGAGCAAGCTTGGCGGAGGGACAGGGCCAGGCAGAGGGGGTGCTCTGGGCAGCAGCGAGGTCCCCACCATCCCCCACACCGCAGGGTCTCCCACGGTCCTTTCTCCTCAGCTGAGCCTCGCACCCCGAGCACACTGGGCACCCCCAACCCCCCCTCCCCATCTCCATCCCATGGCGGGGGAGCAGCCCTGAGGATACACAGACACGTCCCTATCCCGACACCCCCACCCCCGCCCCCCACCCCCCCCCCCCCACCCCCCCCCCCCCCCCCCCCCCCCCCCCCCCCCCCCGCCCC
>JANIJG010024195.1:5368-15850 GCA_024611175.1 Megaceryle torquata | reverse complement strand
AGTCTTATAAAAAAAAATTATTCCTCAGTTGTAGAAAGAATTTCACATGCATCTATAAATATATTAGATATATATTTGTGTTAGCAGAGATAAGATACAGTCAGTGAAAGAATGTATACTGAAATAACTATGTGGCAATTAGAAAGCTACACATTCAAATACAGTTTTGAATTAGATTTGCAATTTTTTTTTTAATGTTGATAATGGCAGGTGTGGGAGAAGGGAGATATTGTAGGGAATATCAACAAGCTGAAAAACAAAGTCTAAATAGCTAAGAAGATTATCACTAGTTTGTCTTAAATCATTACTTTATTATTACTGTGTGGTTTTTTTTCTGAATCACAGGTAGTCTGGGCCTGTCTTGGCTCAGTAAGACGGAATGTCACAGTTATGTTACAATTTCAGTGTGTAATCCTACAGCTTGTCTATGGTTAAAACAAAAGAAAACAATTTACCCATCACAGCACACTTGCTCTAAGTCTCAGCAAATTTAAAGATTATGGAATCCAAATTATATTCCCTAGTGTTACCACTGGCGTGGTCAATACTACTAAGATTTATCAATTTCACTTGGCTTCTTTTAGCACAATCCATCTTGTGCATACAGTTATCAGAATAATTCTCAGGCATTTAACAGTGAATATAGACATGTTCCTCAACCAAAATAAGAGCTCAGTTTTTATATCTGCATTTACACAGTGCCTAAGCAATCAAATAATGCCATAGCCATTTAAACAGTTCTCCCTCAGCAAGCTGACAATACAGCTATTCCTGCAGAAGAAACCACTTGTCCAATATTTTAATTTGTTGCTTCACAAGGCAAAGAGTGGTTGAAAGCCTGTCTGTTAAAATTCCAACACGGCTTCCTGGGAAGGATACCTCACTTCTATGCTGATATGTGCTATAGGAAAAATCTATTCCTTTTTAACATTGATATGCACATATGGTATCAACAATAGTGTAGATTTTTTTGTTGAAACGTGAGGCAGAGAAGCCCAGAGGTACAGCAGAACAGGGTCTATTCCAGCTAAGGAGAAAAGAAATGCACTAGATATACCAAGATTAAGAAGCAAAAATATGAGCCTGAATATTGCTATTGAGATATGCTTTTTGAGGTATTCATCACTGACATGTCAAATTGGAATCTTAGTACCTTCCTATTAGTAATAATGGACAGCAATCTGATCTGAACTGAGATGCCCTTAAAATGGTGCCCAAGGGAGAGAATGTTAAAGCTGTAAAAGCAAATGATGTTGAGAGCAAGAGTTAAATGCTTGGAAATGTCTCTGGATAAAGTAAAAAAGGAATTTGAGTAGATGTGATGCAGAAGTGTCTGCTTCATGAATATAGACAGCTTATTTTCTCCAAAATCCTTTCTCCACCTTCTTCTCAAAATGATAGCTCTACGTACTTTCTTGTTTGAACTTGGACATCTATTTTCACTATAACATGCTGCTTGACAGCAGTCAAAAATGAGACTGATTTTGCAGAGATGTTTGCTAAGTAGTTGTGTTATGTTACATTGTAAAACTATGTAGGAAAGACTGATCTTTAGTACTCAAAGAGATCTTACGTCTTCCAGTGCAAAAGACTTAAGTGTCAAGAATGCACTATTGATCAAGTTATCAGCAGGCTTACAGCACAGCAGCCACTTGACAATACAAAAAAAAAAATTTACTTCTGTTCAGGTAATGTAAAACACTTCATCAGGTTTTCAGTCTTCCTACAAGTATACCTATAATCTCTCTCTGGCAGAAAATAATAAAAACTGCCATGAATAAACTTACTGTCAGTTGCAATTATGCTCTGTGTGGACTATTAAACAGCAATGTTCTGTCAGAACCCAGTCTCCTACATCTTGATAACCCGACTAAGCTGTTTAAGAAATAGAGGCTGGACTTTAAGTCTAAATGACTGATAGGTATCCCCTCTGTTTCCACTGCTGCTGTGTTATCATGCAGAAGGACCATAAATGCAGCAACCCCTTTGCTGAGGCCCTGTTTGGGCTCCCAGCTGACCAGTAGTGGGTACTGCCCTGATCTGTCTTCAGCTTTTCTTGTGTCTGCTCCCCAAGCTGTCTCAGGACTTGGCTTGAAGTGTTAAAGTGGTAGGATTACTGGCAGCTAAACTGGATGCTGGGAATGCTTTTGCCTTATTTTTTGTTTGTCTTTTGCTTCTTGACCTTGGTCTTTTATGATTATATTCCTTACTTCCAGTCCTTGTATTAGCCTAGTTGGAGCAAATGCTGTGATAGCCCAAGCCTTGTTTATTATCTTTCAACATGTACTGCATACACTGAAAATCTTGCATATTAATACTTCCACATTTAAAGTAATATTTTCTAGACAATTTTAGTTCAAGAAAATAAATTAATGTATTTTCTTTGTCCTGAGACACACACAGATGTAAAAATTTTCTAAAGCAATTATTCCTTTTCACATTGTAAAATGTCATGTTCTGTCAAACCATCCTTTTAAATCTTACCTTGGCCACATAGAAAAATACTGCCATATCTCAGATTGCTCAAAGTCAGCAGGCAAATCGAACATCTTACTATCAGCCTTGGAGCTAGAATGTTCTCTGTGCCTCACAAATGTTATGAAATGCAATAATGCTGCAATAGCATGAGGGATATTTTCTGTAATAATGACTTTTCTAGGCATAATGAATTTTATCCTTTTGTCTTCAAAAGATACATACCACAACCTGCACTGAGTCAGGTGATAATTAAATCTTACTCTGAAAATGCTGTTTGTCTTTCCTGATGCTGTCATTCTTCAAATAGAAAAGTTCCTCTTACCCTCTCAGTATATATGAGATAGTTCCATGGATCAATACAGCATTCATGTTACTAGCAGCAAGACATGTTAAGAAAGATAAATGGCACTAAAAAGAATGGAAACAGATGGATTTATTGGAATTTTGCCCAAGTATTCTGGCAGATTTTGTAAAGCTGTGCTATACATTATAAGAAGTCTAAAATACAGAAAAAAGGCAACCCACAGGATACTGCATCACACACTCTCCTACGAGACACAAGGAGGCCCTTGCCACACAGGCTGTATGTCTTCTGAAATAGTCGTTTTCTACCAGGGCTTGATGAATTGGGAAAGAGAGCCAGCTCTGATTACACCCTATCAGACCTATACTGACTGCACTTTGTCTGCTGGTCAAACCTCTTAGACAGTAGACAAACATTTATTAGACTGAAGTGTATAATCCAAGCAGCACTGGAAAATGAAACTCTCTGGAAAAAAACCCAATGTGATTCTTCAGTATTCTTTCCACTTTTCACCAGCATTAAAAATCAGTTGACAGAAGGGAGATATTAGTAAATTTCTTTCTATTTTTCCTTTGTTTAACAGCATCCATTGGTGGAACATGACAGTTAAATCATACTATCTGATGAACCTAAACAGGTGGTGGGTTTACCTTGATAAAAGTCCTTCTGGTAAAATCAGATTTATTTATCTATTTACTCAATGCCTAAAGAAGTTTCTAAGGAGGTATGCATTAGCACAACTATCTTTCTAGAAGTTTGGTGTTTTGAATCAGCGAAAGCGTCATTTGAGGACACTGATACGGTAAGAAAGAATGTACTAGTGTGTAAGGTTCAGGGAGGCTTAGGGACACCTCATCTGCATTCAGAGACTAACCACAATCTGCTTGTACCTCCACTGAAGCAGAATTATTCACTATTGCTATTAAACTTCTGTACCTCTGAATTCTGAAAACTAAGTTCTGCTTCAAAAGGTCAGCAGAAATAGCACTGTCCTGCAATTCAGACTTTTGGATGTTATCCAGATGCACTAACTTTATAACATGATAAATCATATCATACTGCGCTGACCTGTGTTACTTTTGTATGTTTTTTAGCTCATGCTTAATGAACTGCCTTTATCATGTGCAAATATTTTCTTTTTTTTTCAGTTGTCAAGTATTATTTACCAAGAAAACAGATAGTAAAGAAAGGCCCATTCAGTACTTTCTAAATGAGCTGGACTGCCATAGACTGATATGTGAGAGAGGTATAACCTTCCATGAGATTTCATAGGTCTGAAATCACTGAATGCAGAAAACTGCTACTTGCTTCCTATTTTGATCTTGTCCACTGAATAATGAAATGAAAATAAGAAAGGATTTAGCTATGCTTTTCTTTAAAATACATTTTTGCTCACAATACTTGTAGCATTGCTTATGCTGAATATATTTTCTTCACACTGAATTTATTATGGGTGACATAATAAATTAATAACTATTATATGAATATATGAATTTAAACAAAGGACTACAACTTTTTTCTTGTTTTTTTTTTTTTTGCTTGTTTGGGGTTTGTTTTTTTGGGGGGTTGTTTTTTTGGTTTTTTGTTTGGTTTTCTTTTTTTATGAATAGTATTATCATAATTTTGTCTAATATCTTATGCATATATATAAGAAAAATTTGAGGTTTTGAAATATGCAATACAAGATATTAAATCTAAACACTCATGGTCTGGAAATAATAAAGAACATCATCTGGATACTAAAGGTATGAATTTCCTTAATTTCATCAGTGTAAACCTCTTGCATATACCAATACTAATTACTGGCAGTGGTGGCTCTAGTAATTTGGACAGCTTGAGTCAGCCAGACCATTCCTAGGGTCCTTTATGCACAGCAGTCCAAGGAGGATGTGATCTGCAACTTGTTTGTGCAGGTCTCCTACAGAAATTAGCATAAAAAAAGAAAAAAAAAAAAAATTCTGTTTTTTTTTTCTCCTCTTAGAAGTCAGTTCTGTCAAACATATCTTCATCACCACATGGTTTTTCCAGGGCCTGATTCAAAATCCTAACAAGAGCATGGGAACTTTTCAGAGGACATTTTTTTCAGACCTTTGTTCTATTTGTGGCCTAACTCTCTTTTTAGCTGTGTCCTACTTTAGCACTAAACAAGGTATGAGTTACATAGGCCAAGTCAGACAACTATCATGTGCATAATAAGAATTTCAGTTCTCGTTAAGTATATTCTTTCTTAATAGGAAAGAGAAGTCCTGTTTAAAGCTAGTGGAAGAATGATGGAATGGTGCTTATTGAACAATAAGTGATACAGATAATTAAGATAGATCCAATTAGGAGTGCATGAACAGTGATGCTCAACACTTTGATTTCCCTATCTGTGGCTTAAGGTAGTTTCTGCAGGGCATAGCAAAAGCTACATCTGTAGTTGTCACAACTATTACAATACTGCAAAATGTGAAGTTAACTAAACATGTTTAAGCCTTTCTTAAACCCCAACCTTAGCAAAATATCAGTATATCCTAGAAGTTGCTAAAAATTCATTAGGCTCTTGATCTCACTCAAGTATGAGGCTTCCTTTTCAGTTGAGGAAAAAAGTGTCTGCAGGAGGGAAGGTTCCTTGGAGAGGCAGAATGCCTGTTTCTTTCCCTTCCCTGGAGGTCAGGTGCATCTCCATCCAGAACATTCTGCTCAGATTTAGCCTTTGATTTATTTATAATTTGTGCTTACTTTTTCCCCATTTATGTGCAGATCTCATTCTAAATCTGTGAATATCATATTAGTTTAAAATAGCCCTAGTTAATCCAGTCTATATTTTAATAAATGTGATAGCAATCTGAAGTAAGCAGAAATAATGTATTAGTCTGAGGCTTTTGTATTACTAGCCTTCAGTTTATTCACAGAGCAGTTTTGTATCCCATGATACCCTTCAGTACCAAATTGGGCTTATCTTGCCTTTTCCCTGGACATCTCCATTTTTTCAAGGAATATTTCTCAGAAGCTGGATGCTGTAGTCTATGGTAACAAACTTTTATTATTTTTTTCTTGCACAGATTTAGCATATTTCTAGTAATACATTTTCTAAATAATTCACTGGCATAATTCAGCAACTTCCAGGGAACATTTCCTTTCAGAATTCCAGATGAGACTGTACTGTTTTGGCATTTTTGATCTACACTGTCTTCTGGTCCCCCGCTTTCCTCCTATCATTTTACACCATGCAGGCTCTGTTTTAGCAGCTTGGTATTTATAATCCACTGCAAAGCAGTCACTTTCACAAAGACAGGTTTGTCAAGAGCTGTAGACCATGGAAGAACACAGGGAGATAGGTCCTTTATATTCCTGGGAAGGTAAGCCAGAATCAAGGTTATTCAACTTTGTCTAATTCACCCTGTTTCCTGGGCAGTTTCCAGATGAGTGAAAGTGGTGGAGTTTCAGAGCATGCATAGACATACTAAAAAAAACCTCAAGGTGGCCTATGTCAAGGTGCAGAGTCAGGACTGTACACCCATCACAGCTGCTGAGCTGAGTCTTTAGAGTGAGGTACTGCAGAGTCTCCCAAACGATGAGCTAGGACTGGAAATTGATGGATTGCACTGTAGGAGTCTCTTCTACTCCAAGGTACCACCTTCCAGAGAGAACATATCAGCAATGGATGGACGAACTGTTGTTGCCATCCTTGTTAAAGGATCAAACCCAGTGGGCTCCTATGATGGTTGAAAACTAGGTGTTCAGAAGTGAGAGTCTAAGAGCTCTTCTTCTCACTGTCTCCCACAGCAACTACAGCAGACAGAAGCACCAGGTGCTGCAAGAGAACTCCTTAGCTGCCTGCTAGACCACACTGCAGAGTCTTGCCACCACATCTCACCTGGTGCAGTTAAAGCACAATGAGACATACCAAACAATGGACCCTGGCAAGCATTTTTATATGGCTATCTATGTGCACGCATATTAAGTGATCCACTCCTCTACTCAGCACCCTTGCAACAGAGGACATGATAGTGCTCTATCATGCTATGGATACTCCATCTATAGCACAAGATACTTCTCTTCCATGTGTTTCTGAAAGCTCCCCACTATATCACTCACTCCTGGATCCAGATGGGCAGCAGCATGGCAGGTGCTGCCCTGAAACTGCTCTGAAAACCACATCCCGCTTTGCAGCCATCCTCTAGTAGCACCACTTAGAGGCTTGAGTCACTGACTGCACAAAACAGACTCAGCAAATGAGCACAGGGAGGCTCTCACAACTCCAGTCATCCTTCCCATAGTCCCTTTGCCCACACCTCTGCCCTCTTCCAACAGTCTTGTCAGCAGCCTATGCACAAGAGGCACTTGTCAACCAAAAAGCATGGCCCAGGATAGTTTCTCTAATGGGAAATACTCATATCTTCTTGAACCATTAGGGCCAGTGTTGCTGCATGTTTCTGAGGGATGTGATACAACTGGGCAATTACCAGTTAAGTTGTGTTAATTTAGTTAAGTTGTGCATTCAGGAAAATCTGAAGTTATAACAGAAAACTTCACTTAGATTTACATGACTCTAAACACCTGCCACAAAAATTCTGTGTTCTCTTCTCCTATGGTCATCTAATCCATATCAATGTGCATGGTAAAGCTACTCAAACTGAATGTACCCTGAACATGGCAAACAGAAAAAAACCCTGCAAAAATGGACCATTTGTCTTTCCCTTATTGCTTCTTTCTCTATACGTCTGTTGTTACTGCAAATTCTTCCATTTCCACCAGCCACATGGATAGTACCAGGCTGCTCCCCAGGGGCTGGGGGATGCTCCCCAAGGGGGTGCCCAGGGGCAGCCCATGCACAGAGCATCAGACACCTCAACAGGTGCAGAAACTCCCTGTTTCAGGCACACTTGGCTGTTTCAGGCACACTTGGCTGAGCTATAAATGTTACTCTCTGCTTTCAGAATGAAAAGCAATTTTCATGAATTATCTGCATGAAGCAGCGGAGTAAAAAGCTTCATGTTCTCCTGCCCTATAGAGTTACAGCCAATTCCTTTAGTTACATCAGGTGGCAAGGTCAGTTATTTTCAGGATTGGGTCAAAGAATGCACTAGCACCTTACACATTCACCAAAAGCTGCTCACCTCCAGTTTGCTGACTGAATCAGAAACCTGACAGATAAAATGCAGCAGGTACATTCCTATCTATCTTCTGAAGCAGGCCAATATACAAACTAAATATCTATAAGAATTTTAAAGTGCTTCACGTGGCAGTATCAGTTAGGAAACAGGACTTGCTTGAACTTCATATAATGCGTTTTTAATCCTATTTATACTTCTGTTGACAGTATGTTTTATTGACAACCCATTATGTTTTATAACAAGGATGAGAAATACCTGGAATTAAACTCTCTTGATCTTGGTCAAACAAATGGAAATTCCCGTGGAATGGCATAAAGGATGGAGCAGCATGACCACACAAACACAAAGATTCACAAACAAAACACAAAAACAACAAAGAAAAACTCTTGGAATTTGTTTGTTTGTTTGTTTTAGAGAAGATTCATTTGGGTGTGCTTTTCTATTTCTCCAAAGAATCATTAATTTTATTCCTTGACTATTTTTAAAACATTTCAGTCACATTAAATAAACCAAAATATTCTATAATATCCTTCATTAACACTGGAAGCAAATAAACAGACTTATTTTATTGTTTTAATTGAAATATGGCAGGGTTGAATACAGAAATTTGAAATAATCATACCTAATATTTTTAAGTTGGTTATAAACTAAAAGCAGAAAGCCTTAAAGGCATTATTTGAATGGAACTAAGCCTGTATTTTTATTTGTTTAAATCCTTGCCTCTTTTCCAACTAAACTAAGAAGTACTGATTGACATAGACCATTTTTTATGTTTAAAAATATTCAAGTTAGACAATATTAAAATATTTTCCTCAATGAGTAGCTAGGAGATTTGAAGGACAGACTGAGAGTTTCTTTCACAGACGGAAACAAATGGGTCAGCTTTTATTTTACTTGACAATTTAAGTATGACTTGTAAACAGTGCAGTAGGAATACTAATACTTGATTCCCCTGTGTTAGAAAATATCTTTCTTATTTATTTATTTTTATTATTGCGAAGTGCAACATTGCCATGTATTCTCTGATGTTGTTCAACACCCATTTCGTTTGGTGCACATAGTCTCTTACACAGCGAAGCTGGAGAGAGGCCGGGAGCACAGTTATCCTCCATAGCCCAGGGCAATGGACCGAGTCTCCCACGCCCTACTCCTAGCTGCAGACTTCAACCTCCACACCCACTTTCTGTCAGCTCTAGCACTCATCAGACTTGTGTGATGCCCATTCAGTTACCTAAAGTGAGAGAAAACAAACCTCCAGTGAACCAAATACATCCCTGCCAGGATGGTGAGTTGAAGCAGTCTGGGAGAGCAGCCAAAGTGGAAAAAAGGCAGAGAGGAAAAGTATGCGGCAGGGAGAATGGACATAGGGTGCAAAAGCAGGAGGAGGTAGATGATGCAGGGTCTCCTCCTCCTGAATTGATTGAACCATCTTGTGTAACTTCACCTCAGGACACAGAACACTGGCTGCATGGCAGCAACATTTCTTCATGTTTGTTAAACAAATGAGTTATCCTCAGAGCTTCGTTGTCATTGAAAGGTACACATATAAATCAAATATTGTAAAATATCTCATCTGTCGTTGGCACAGGTACTTTCTTGTGAGTGGCAAAGTGAGACCTGGCTCATGACTACAACTGGACATGGTGGATTTATTTTACCTCACTGCCAAACCTGCAGCTTCCAGAATCAGGAATGGGTCAGAAATTATGATGAGCAAACTAGACATATTCCTCCCTTTTGCTAGATAAAGCTATTCAATCATCTTTGAAGGATTAAACCCTTTATGATGGTTTGAGAGTAAACCAGTCTCTTGGTACTGCTGGAAGAGATTGCACAGATCAGATTAATCTGGAAATTGCTTCAATTGGTAAAAGAAAACAAAATGGATAAATAAGTTCATAGACCTGATATTTTCTGTTCATACATTGTCCAGCCTCACATGTGAAGGATGATTTAGACCCATGGAAGACTTGAAAGCAAGCATGTAAAATTGCAAAAGTAGAGTCTTAATTACCATCAATCTCTATTAAACTGTGCTTGTCCCAAATTCTGAAACTTGTAATACTTTAGCACAAAGAATCTATGATTATTTTTAGTGCTCTGTTTTATTGTTTTACATTTCTCCATGCTAATCTGAGCTACTTTATCAGCCTCTAAGCCTTATCCAAGCTGATAATTTTCAAATGGTTTGCTATCTTCTCTATTTACTGGTCCAGATGAATTTAGCATTATCAGCAAATTTAGGTACATTTGAAATTGCATACCCACTTCAATGTCATTTATGCCCACAAAGAAACCTTCAATAAAAGTAAAATATTAATGAGATAGAATAAAAGCAATGAAATGCACTTACAGCTGAAATGTACTTTGTATGTCCTACAAAACAGAAGTACAATACAGTACATTATAAAGCTGCTCAGGTGGCTTCTCATGGTGGTTAATTTAAAAAGGCATATGCCTTTCTACATTTCACTACATTTTTACATTTCAGTCTTGTTTGTTATTTTTCCTTCCTCTTACTTCTTTCTTTATTTTCTTTCTTCCTTGTCCTTCTTTTCTTTTTCTTTCTTTTCTCCTCTCTCTCTTCTTGCCCCTCCTCTC
>JANIJG010024192.1:23406-66240 GCA_024611175.1 Megaceryle torquata | reverse complement strand
TTCCTCACAGAAAGGGTGATAGAACACTGGAATGGACTGCCCAGGGAGGTGGTGGAGACACCATCCCTGGAGGTGTTCAAGAGAAGATTGGATGCTGCACTTAGTGCCATGATTTAGCTGATGTCGTGGTGTTAGGTCATAGGCTGGGCTTGATGATCTCAGAGGTCTTCTCCAGCCTCAATAATTCTGTGATTCTGTGATTCTTCCTCCCCACCACTGACTCCCCAAATTAAACAGGTGAGAGAAAAAAAAAGCCTAGAGATGGCAGCTGTGAGGCAGATGGAAAGGATCTAAAGTAAATGATAAATCCCAAGTAAATCAGAGATGATGTTAGATTTGTCTCTGAGGGCTCTGTGGTCAGAGACAATGATGTGTGCCTTGCCTGGGGCTCAGCCTGGAGCTGGGTGTGGGAGAAAGAATGGTCAGAGTTGCAGTTTCAGGGTGCTGAAAAGCATCTTCTAGAGCTAACTCAGGGCTGCTGCTTGATTTTACTATTGCAGAATACATACTCTGAGCATAGAGCTGGGTGCCCACCTTACACTCCAAATTCACAAGGATGCTGAATACCACGCACTCCTTAGGCTGGTGTTCCCAGCCATCATCTCAGAGGCAGAAGGAATTTAGTATGGTTTTGGCAGGGCTAGGTGCCATTCCTGCAAACCGAGACACTGTCCTACCAATAGGTCTTTCGATAGGAAGACTGTGCAGCTTTCTCACGTCACGAGGCAGCAGCAGATCCTCGCTGACAGCCTGCCCTTGCTAACAGACGCTGCAGGCACATCACCTCATCTCCACAAGCTAGGGAGTCAGGGAAGATAACAAAGGGCAGGATAAAGCCAAGGCAGTGCAGTGAGGTGAGGCAGCCCTGCAGGAAAGGACACTTTCAACGAGCTGAATTTGAGCTGTATCCTTGGGTTTCCCTGCTTTCCACTTTATACTTCTTTTCCTTCCTTTTTTCCTCCTGCCCGAATATGAAGGAGCCTTTCATCAAAAAGCCACTCTGTGGTTTATTTTGTAAATAACAAACTGAAGCATTTCTCTCCCGCTAAGTCCCCCAAAATCAAGCAAAAGAATTGTCCTCTTTTTGACAGAGGAGGCTGCTATTTTGGCTCACAGTTCAGCCAGCACAACGTAGTCCTTTCTAGCGAGTCTCGCAATGCTGCATGGCAGCTCAGTCTTTCAACCCTCAGAGAATGAGCACATTAGGAGCTGAATATAAGCAATGTTTGCTTCCAATTTGCTCAGGCTATGCCCAATTACTTTATTAATGGACTGATTTGCAGCAGGGTTCAGATAAAACAAAGCTGTGCTTTAGGTTTGATTCTGCAGTCCTCACAGTTTTGGAGCAATAAAAATGAAGCAATGTTAACTTTCTTTCTGTGGGATATTGTCTACAGAGGCATGAGTTAAAGATCCCTCTATGGGCAGCCTGTCCTCTGCAGAGCTCAGTGCTAATGAAAGCAAAAGGACAAATAATTTCATTTTCCTGATACCTTTGATTAGGAAAGGATGTGTATTCACATGAGAGACAGTTCAACAGCTTTAAATATGTGTTTGGTAATTCCTTTGGGATAATGAATGTGGTTCTTCCCTTCACAAAGCAAGTCCGGGGTCCATTTGGGTCTCCTCCTGCAATCCAGCTTTTGGATTAAGTTCTCCTCCATAGAAGTGTTCTGTGTACTCAGGAAAGCTGTAGGAAGACCTTTTAGAGAAATGCAAGAGACCTGTGTACCAGATGTCTAGGGTACCAGGAACGTGGCTGCTGGCAGCAGCATGCAGGGAGTGATAACCGTACGCTCTGGAAAATACTGAGCAAGGCTGCTGACCCCTGAACGAGAAGGGGAGACGGGTATCGCCTCCACCACCCGCCTCACAGACGAGGCCTTGAGAGTCTGGACAAGATAATAGGAAGAGGAGGTGGCTTTACATAGTTTTCTACTAAAGCATATTTGGGCCAGTTTAATACTTTGCCTCTCAGAGATGAAAACATCTAATACAAATGCTGGAGAAAGAATCAGTGCAGGCAGAGCTGTCTCGAGAGCAGTACAAGACACACTGGAAGGCTGCTGAGATGATGACCAGAGCCTGCTATGAACTGGCCCCATGCCTGGACAAAGATTCAACAGTGCTGCACACTGTCCCATCCACAGACTTCTCTGTAACTTGAGGAGGTCATCTTTAAACCAAAGGGCTTAGCAGCAGCTTCTGGCTGCTGGGTTCTGAAACTGGTGGTACGACCTCTACCTTTTCGTAAATCTATCTGTTCTTTGAAAAAATAATCTTCAAATAAATATAAACAAATTATTGTGTATTTACTGTCCTGTGGAGACTATTACAGTATTTCTTTTACAATTTTTTTAAGGCTTGGGCTTTATACAGCATTGTAAAAATAAAGCAGAAAAATTGGTTTTTTATACTACCTGGGGAGAGCTAATAGGTCTAGCTGCTTTGCAATAAATACCTACTTACCCTTGATTTTTTTTTTCTTACCTTTGAAAATGTACCTAGTACTGAAGCACAGCTAGAAAAGAACATAAGAAGAAAAAGAGAACATACGAACCTGGTAAGAGTCACACTTTATAACCACACGACCTTTTCAAAAGGCATCAAATATCAACTATACTTGGGGACCAGAAGCAGTGGCCATCCTCCTGCCTGGCTACAGGAATGATGATATATGGTCATCAAACACGATACCGACTTTGGCAGAAATATGTGGGGATTAAGATTCTTTCTTAGAAAAACCCTCAAAGTAATTTGAAAAAAGTTCTGTGTCCCCAGTTCCAGCTGATAGGAAAGGTTACTAAGTCTCACAACGGGTCAGCCATATGTGGTGATAGAAGTCAATTCATGATAACACACAAAAGATCCTTAGATGCTTTGCTATAGGATATCATTTGTTCTCTATTTACATAGTGCCTTTGTTTCAAAGTATAAGTGAAGGATGACAGCAGTGAAACGGAAAGCAATGCTTGACAATGAAAGCAAACAAGCCATCAGCTCTGGATCTCAAGTGAGAACAATAGATCGGGCTTACAGAAGAAAAGAACAAGACAGTGGGAAAAGCAGCATAAAAAGAAAGAAAATAGATTCCTATGTCTATATTTACAAATGAAATTGTGAATGATGAGTACTTTTTTGCTGTATCACCTAGAGGTAGGATATAGAGACCATATCTACTTTTCTTTTAGACTCTTTCTCATGTCCTCCTTTGCTGATGATGGTGCCTCAGTCTGCAACACCCCACTGCAACAGATGCTGCAAGTTCAAAATAATCTACAGAGTATGTCAACCTTGCACTGATGTGCCTGACATTCTAAACATTGCAGTACTTATCAAAATCACTTCAGTTTTTTGTTCCTCAACTATCTGAATTGCCCATGCCCTTTGTCCCCCTCCTTCCCCAGATTCTGCCTCACCCTTGACATCATCTACCCTCTACCAGGAGAACTGGTACCCCTTTTCTCCCCTCCATGCTCTCCTATGTGCCATCTAGGCCTTACCTGCCTCTGACCCAGGAACAATGTGCAGCTGAGATAGGAATCACTGCAGCACCCAGGAAGACAGTAGAAAAGAATGTGAAAAAAAAGACTTCTGGAGAGCATGGGGATGAGTAAGATCACCTTTCAGGGCACTAAACCAAGACAGCAGTTACACTTTCTGTGCAGGAAGGATCAAACCCCCTTCATTGTCCAAATAAACCCAAATGCATCCATTTCCACAGGCTACAGGAGAAGTGCTGTGCACAGCCAGCAGCTGAAGGACTGAAGGCAGTGGCCCTGTTGTCCCGCAACCAGTTCTAGTGTGATGCACTGGGCAGGAACAGACTGTCTTCACCATCCACCCTGCAAAATCCTGAAATCAAACACTTCAGGACATAGAGAGTAAGACAGGGCCCTGAGATAAGTGATTCTGCAAAAGATGGCAATGTATTTCTGGCTTTGGCCTTCCAAAAGCCCAGTAAAAGCAATTATAATTAATAGCTCTGCTATTAATTATATGCTAGGTTTTGGTCCCACTTAACAAGACCCCTTCAACAAAATCTTGAGCCTTCGTTTCCTTTCCAGACTGGCTCTTACAAGATCAAGGACTATTCCCTCCAACGGGCTGGCCACTGACCTACATAGAGCAGCAATAAAAGGTAAAGCTGAAATTCCTTTTTAAAAATAATCTAAGTTTAGAAACAATTTAGATGTTGGTGTAGCCGTGTGACTCCAGAAACTGCAGAGCCTAAAGCCAGTGGTTTAATCTGTACCTGGCTCTTGGCATACCATGTACTGCTGCTGATTTTACATCTAAAAAAAATCTCTTTTTAAGGTGTTACTAGTGCTGAATGGCAGATGTATAGATGGAGGCACAAAAAAGTCCCAAACATTTCATGATATGTAAGTCTCTGAACACAGTATTTGTACTCATTTAAAGAGGTCTGCTCTATGCATACTGCCCAGCCCAAAAAAGGTTCAAATTCCTGATCTAGGCCTCCAGGCAGTATGGCATGATAAGTAAAAAAAATTAATAAGTAAAAAAAAATTAATAATATTTCTCATTATATGTCTCTAGTTGCTTACCTGTCTTTTAACAGTTTTCAGGGCTGAGGTTTTCCAAACTTCTCAAGTGTTTGTCTAACTCTGACCTTATTCTGTCCAGTGATTGAGACATTCATTCAGAATAGATCCCAATATGAGTATAATATATATATGATATAATTTGGGACACGGAAGTATTTTTTTTTCTAATCTCATAGTGTAATATTTTGCTTGTTAAATTACATTAATTCAGTCTTCTGTCAGCCCTGAAATAATTTATCCCGGTAGATCCTATATTCATCTTGCTGTTATTCAAAGTGGTTGAGGTTTGATGAGCCAAGCACATAGTCAATCTTATAATTTTTTAAGTTGTATCAGGAGATTTTTAAAGTGAAATTTATGTAATATCTAAGAAAAAAAACCCTTACATGTGAGAATTTACTGGACATCCATTTTGTGATCGAATGCTTACAGCAAGATTAGTGATCATCTGTAGCTCAGCTGTTATTTTTACTGGGTTATCAAAGCCCCGGGGAGGATTTTGTAAAGCTATTTAGCCTGAAGGAAGGGATTAAAGAGGTTTCTCCCCATGAAACATCTGTTGCAAATGTACTTTCTAATATTCACAGCAAAATGTTAAAATTAATCATAAAGGGGAAGTCTCTTCCCTGTTCAGCAGCCATACTTTCTGCTCAGCCACCCCATGGGTCAACCCACTGTTTCCTTCCCAGCCCATACCAGAAGCTGCCCCAACAACTATAGAACACAGGACTTCTTTGAATGCTGTGCCTCTGAACACCTTGATGGGATATCTTCCTCAAGCTCTCTTCCTTTTGGTCAATTATGAGAAAGCAGGACTTGAAGTGACTGTCATGGACAGAAAGGCCAACTATCCATGATCTCCTTCTCTTTTTGACCTAATTCCCATACTCCACACATATGGTTTTATGGTATATGCACTTGCACACACTGTGTTTTCACTAAACAGGTACCTGCTGGAAAAGTGCATAGTCATGCCTTTTTTTAGGCAATAGCTGATTATTTTCCCAAACAGAGACCATTAGTAGAACCCCCCTATTTATGTGATTTAAAAAAGAAATAGACATAAATCTGTGCTCGCTGAAAATATATATATATATATATATTTAAAAATAAACAAACTTGGGCATGAGCGGTTTTGATACTGATACGATTCAAGAGCTATTTTCTATACCTTTCTTCTCTTCTCCCAAGGCCCTCTGAAGCCCACTTATCCCAGCCCCAGGATAAAGCTTGTACCCTAGGGGCAAGGATAACTTTTTTTTTTTCTCCAGTAACAGATAGAACTATGTTGTGCTATGTTTTTACTACTTATACTATTGCTTTCTATAATATGTGGGAGGGAAGGAGGTATCCAGTAATAAGCAATCACATTCACTACAGAGAAGTATATACTCTGCAAACTTAGGTGCTAAAAGTAGTTGGATAAAAACCAAATTCTCAGTTTATTCTCCTGCATAGGAGATTTTTAGAGAACTTGAGGAGACCAGACTTGATGTTCCTCATTCTTAGTGAGTTTTTTTTATTATTGAGTGTAAGAAAACAGTCTGATTTTTTTTTCTAAGCAAAAAAAGTAATTACATTTTTTCCCTCTATATAATAGATGAAGAATTATACGCTCATGCTTATAGACAGTGGGCTTAGAAAAGTTAAGCTTCAGGATGGTGGGGGAATGGCTTACTGATAGCATCACAGTAGTATCCTAATCAGAGCCATAAGTGACACTGATCACACTGCATTTCTGTCCTTAGTTCATCCAGACAAGTGACAGACCCTTTAAAAACACATCAACATTGTCGCTACTGCTGATATCCCATCAAACACAAGAAGAGTAGAGCAACTATGGTGGCTTAGCAGGACATAACCTGTACTTGTCACTCTGTGCTCCCAGCTCACAAGACAGGGATGGAAGTGTCTCATTCCCCTGGGCCAAGTTCACCTGCTCCAGGTGAGCTGCTGCCAACAGACCTGAGTACAGCAGCAGTGGTGAGGCAATGATACACCTAATATGCATGTGCTAAGAACTAAGAAAGCAAAGATTCTAAGGCAAAAAAACTCCTAGAGATGGATACTTAGGGAGCTCCTAGGAGGGCACAGGACTTAGACCCTGGAGTCATACAGGAATGGAAGAGGTTTTGTCTTGCAGAGCCATGTTGTGGTAACAGAAATGTTAAAAATACTGTTTCAGGTTGATATATAGAGGAGTTAGAGATAGAATTTCTAGTGCTGAGTATGAGGACAAGGTCATAAATAAAAAGGCAGACAGTAAAACAACAGCAAACGCCTTTGCCTACTGCTATAAACTTCAATGAAAAGATCAACTGATATAGATACACCAGCCAAGTTTTTCTACTATGGCATGGGCTTTAAAAAGTCCCTAGGCACTTCAGCTGACTGAAGCTGTACCAGAAATTCTGGTGAATACATCCTGAAACCTGAGCGTGGGTACAGTGACCAAATGACCAGGTTTTCTTTCCAAGGCAATGAGGAAGGGGCAAACAGACTTTTTCCATCAGTGGTATTCACAAGCTATGCTGCAGTAATTTGGGAGTCCACCTTCAGTGCCTTTTCAGACCTTTTGGTTGAAAATAACAGACTAGTGAATCATGTGAGATCTTGTCTACTGAAAACTAGAGTAAACACAGAGTAATGTCATTGGGGTCATAAAACAGCCTGTAAATAACTGTGGAAAACCTGGGCTGTATTAAACTGGTGATATGTGGTTAAAAAAAAAAAAAAAAGCTATCATTCCCTGCAGCCTCTGTGCCCACATCCAGGTGACACAATGCCCCCTCCACAGGGACAGCTGGGATGCAGCAGTTGACTTGGTAACTGCTGCTGTAATAAAATATTTTCCCTTCAAATCAGAAAGTATTATAAACATACTGACAAAATGCACCCTGCATTTTTCTCATATAATAAATCTGCTTTTATATTTAAAGACCATACTTTTTCCTCTGGCAGAACATAACTGTGGAATATTTCTTTCCTCAGAAGACCCTGTATCAGCCCTATTTCTGGAGGGCCTGTGAAGGGGCGATGAAGTGCAAAAGAGGAGCTTTGTGTAGGTTGCTGCTGGTGGAGGCACAGGAGATGTTCAAGGGACATCCATGAGTTTTGCTGAATCCACTGCGAGGACCAAGCTATTACACAGCTTGCAGACTCAGCTAGCTAATGCAGGACAGAGGTCTGACAAAGCCTTCCCTACCCTGGGAAAAGGGCTGTCACTTGGTGACATCAAAAATTTCCTGTATTCTCCATAATGCATCAGCTCCTACTTAATATGCTTCTGAGCATGGCCCGAGACAGGTGAAAGCATTTACTCATGCTGTAAGACCCTACAGAACTTGTACAGGCTATTGTGACCTGTTCTTAAAGCCATTTTGACTCCAGATATTTAAATAATATCGTCTGGGGAGGGGTGGGTGTCTGAGAAAGAAGTTAAGACAGTTTCAGGTACACCCTGCCTTTTGGGGCTGCTGCCTGGCTTTAGAAGACACAGAGCTGTTCCCTGAAAGGACTAATCAGAAATAATAACTGCAGCCTTACATGACATCTGCAGCCAAGTGTCAAACCCAGATGATAAATATCTTGCCTTGAATATAACCTTGGCTATTCTATTTAATAAAGGCATCTATTAGCTAATTATCGACTGGGAGTTATACAACATCCCAAGTACAGCACAATTCGTTGTGTAAATGGTAGCTGCCTTCTTTTCCTACATTTTTTGCAAAATAACTCTGGGGAGGCATGCAGAGAAGCAAAGCCTCTGAAACACATTTAATTAGATAAGCTGAATCTGCAATGTAGAATTTGGAAAGTGTCCAGGTTCAGGGTGGAAAATTCAGTAATCTGGATGGGTGATAGTAGACTCTGCTGATTTATGTGTGAATCAACTGCTGCTTTCTGGGCTTCCCTTTCCCCTCCAGCTCAATAATTCATTTGGCCACACCTTCTCCCATTTAAATCTTCTGGGATTTTTCACATTGCCATCCCTCTGCCCTGAAACACACAAGTATGCTTGCCTTTTCAGGACTGGTTTTGCAGGGGTAGAGAAATGGAGGTGCACAGATTAGCAGGACCATTGTACTTGATAGGTAATGGGGCCACGGAGAAGATGATTTCCCAGGTCCCCAGTCCTATGGGATTTCTGCTGTGTCTTCTTAACCAAAAAGCTCCCTCTTAAAGGGAGGGAAGAGGGCTTTGTATACCTCCTGCTGTGCCCCTCACTGATATTTATTTCCCTGGGATCAGACCATAGAAATAAAGAAATCAAATGGACAAGACCACAACTTGCACAAGTTGCTGAGAAGCTTCTTAAAGCAGCTCCAGGGCCAATCACAGTCACTGAGATATTCTGAATTAGTAGTACAGTGTGTGTGTAAAAGGGTACCCTGATGAAGAAACATGGATTATAATTCATATTGGAAAAGTAATATCTGGGACAAGTTTGCACAGTATTATAATCTAGAACTCGAGGTGTCTGTGGCCCTTGCCCTGGTAACTGCACCCAAACTGTAGACTGCTCACAGGTTGAGGTTAATTCATTACCCAGTTACCATCTTTTAATATTGTCAGAAAAGTGCTGGGAGTGTGTCACTTCCCCTGCATGCTTGTACCTGGGGGCCAGAGGCAAAACCCAAGCTGGTCCTTCAGGCTGCAGACAGTGGGGAAGTGGCAGAGCTTCCAATGAGCACAGTGATGGCTTCTGCTGCTGGAAGGAGGAGAGAGATTGGGAGCTGGAGGGGAATGTTGTCAGTGGAGGACAGAAAGCAAAGAATCTTCAATTCCTGAAGCTGCACCGCAGATTAAAAAGAGGATTCTCTGCTTGGCATTTTCTCTCAGCATCAAGCTGCTGGCCAGTTGCTGTGGAAGGAAATTCATCAGTTTGTTTACAGTGTCACCTGGAGCTCTAATATAATTTTTCGGTAGCTAGAAAATATTTGGGTTTAACTGACACTGGTAGTGCTGCAGCCCCAGGGAAAAATATGATGAGGGAGGGGGAGACAGGGCTGAAAATGCAGGAGACGTGCTGTGTTTGCACAGTAGGCTGCTGGTCCCTGAGCAGCCTGTAATCACTCCTGCCCGCCTTGCAGAGCAGGTACTCAATGTGTGTGTGCAGAATACGGCTGAATAACCCATCTGTGCTTCAGAGGACGCTTCAGCTTCATTGGCCTGTGAGCAAGAATTAAGGCACGCCTTACAAATAAATAATTTTTGAATGACAGACATGTGAAGGCTGATTTCAGAGCACTTGGTGTGCTGGGTAGGATTATTATGTGTGTAATAAAGTGCAGGCAGTGACTGAAGCATTTCCTGCAGCTCTCCTCCCTCGTGTGAGATCCCTGGTACTCACTCACACATTTGCTTTCACAGTGTGATCTGGCTTTCTGCAAAGGGTGCTCATTTTCATCTGTCCTCTCACCTAAGTTTTACAAAGCTGTGAAAGCAGACTGTCTTTGAGATATCCAACACTCAAATCCTTTTGGATGAAAAGTTCGGGTTTCCATTTTTGGAAAACAGTTGTGGTGTAGCTCCATTGTAGAAGGACTTTTTAAAAGCTTGATGTCTCATGTCCATTCAATTAATCATACTCTCCAAAAAAAGTTTATTTAACAGTTCAGAGCTAAACAGAAGTGCAAATATGTCATGCACATGCAATATAAATTACCTATTAACTCTAATAGCATTCAAGCCTCATGAAACTTCTTTGGTGGTACCTGGACCTCTTAGCTGAGAATATTCTGCTAAATCTGGTCTCTTCAAATCAGAACTGAACCCATTTTTTGGTGACACGGCAGGGAAAGGAGCCTGTGCGTCACCATTTTTAGTAACAGAACAAGAAGTAACAAGAGTTTTCTTTTTCCAGGATTCTCCAGGGAGGATTTTTCACAACCAATATCTTTTATTCTTTCAAGGTAAATATATTGCTCTTTTGTTGGTTGGAATATGAAGACAAGAAATCTATATTAATTTCATCATTTTAAGCTGAAAAAAATCACCTATACTCTAAGAAGCTAACAAGAATAGGTAGCTGACAAGCATCAAGCTTTCCATTGTGGTTTGACTTTTGCTGTGTGCTGCTGTCCAGACAATTCTTTGAATACGAAGACCAGAGTGAAAGTGTTGACTTTATACTGTTTATGTGCACTTCAGCTCAAGCGTGTACTGATTCCATTTCTTCTAACAAATATCTCACTATTTGTCTCACCAACACATACCAGCATCTCTTCTCCAGAACAGTCATCAGCATTGCTCCTTCTGCATGCAATGTGCACACACATGAACGCATAAAAAGCCAGAAACATCCCAAAACAAGGAACAGTAAGCAAAACCAAACAGCATAAAACCACATACTGTAGGAATACAGAGAGATTGGAATAATCTGATTTACAGTTAATAGAGCAAGAGGCTGTGCTGGAGCCACACTAACAACTTTTATTCCTTCTAACGAGTCTATTGTCACCTGAATTGTACATCAGAGGATCATCCTGGTCACGGATGCAACCCCGATTTAAAGGTCAGCCTACAAGAGACCAAATGACCATTACAGTGATATTCAAGCGAGATATGGACCTCAGAGGAGTGAAGAACGTAGTTAATATCCAAAATTAACACAAATTCTATCCTGATACCATGAATAAAAGGATATGAAAAAGTTCAAAAGTTCTTTGTTAAGAAGTACAAGGTTGCCTTAATCTGAGGAGCCCCAAACTAACCTGTGTTAATAGTAGTTGGATGGTTACTATGTGCTTCCACAAAGGATAAAATGATGTTGAAAAGTTTCCAACATTGTTTACCGATGTATTAGGATGTGGTTTAGGTAGAACTGCAAGGTAAGGTGACAATCAGCCCCCAACTGTGTGATGCTTTGTTTGGGTACCCTACCAGGATAGCCTTAAGTTTACAGCCTTTCCTCCCAGCTTAAGGATGGACTGATGGACTGTCAGATTAGTCCTACCCCTGAGCAGATTTGCCTTTCCTTTTTATCTCCCAGCTTTCACTGCCTTCTGCCTTTCTCCATCTGATTAGATGAATTATCAAAGCATATTTCTGTGCTGAGCAGAATAGCCCATTCCAGTGCAGCATGGATGAATTTTCAAAAGAACTTAATCTTGTTTTTTATTAGGCTTTTTTTGTACAGAGATGAAGCCTGCTAGTCCCTGCAATGAATCCAACAGCACTCCTGAATGTTAACTAGTGGTTATTCATTGAGCTGAAAGGCCTCCAAAATTTTGCTTTTTAAACCCAGACTCCACAGTTATCACCTCTCTGTCTTCACTCCCTCCCCTGCACCTTCCTGATGGTTTCTTGCCCTAAGCCTCAACCAGACATCTGCCACCACCACCTTGCCCAACATCTCTCCTGCTCCTGCTTGGATCTACTGCAGTCAGAACTGAAGCCAAGCCAAGCAGCCTTGGTGGACTTTATCAGCACAGGATCTGCTGGCAATAGGTCTTGGCCTTCACTGGGGCTGGCGTACCTTGCCACCAAGGCGAGCCTCAGCTATTTGAGGTTATGTGGGCATTGAGGAGCCTCAACGTCACCCAAAGCCAATGGAGACCTGTGGTGCCATTCCTTCCAGCCATGCCAGGCCACATCGAGAGCCTCTGCACAAATTACTGTATCTACATATCACAGTGATCTGTCTGTCAAAAATAGTAGCTTCAGTCTTAAAGTTGGTATGAGGATGATGCTACACCCAGATTAATGAGAACACACTCTTAGCAGGGCTAATTAGTCAGGGTAGTCTGGTGGGTTAATTCAGTTCCAGAGCTGGCTTGTTTTCTAGTTGTGACCTTGTTTGCCTCTAATTTGGATATCTTTGCATGCTGTCACACTACATCTTGAGACGTGGCAGCATTTACACCACTTCTGAAACACCACTTAGTCATTTAGTTCACATAAGCCTTGTCACTCTCGGAAGAGCTATACATAAATGTGTTTTAAGTATCTAGGCACCAGCACACTTCTCAGGTGGTTTCAGGAATCCAACCCACACAGACATTTAATGTCAACCTGAGAGCAGCTGATTGTTCCTTCGTGCAAAACCTGGATAGACACATTGCTTGATATGTCTATCACAAAAGTAAATCAAATAGAAGCATAAGGAAAGGGGAAGTGATCCTGCCCCTGTACTTGGAACTGGTGGGGCCACATCTTGAGTACTGTGTTCAGTTTTGGTGCCCTCACCACAAGAAAGACATTGAAGCACTGGAGTGTGTCGAAACAAGAGCAACAAAACTGGTGAAGGGCCTTGAGCACATGTCTTATGAGCAGTGGCTGAGGGAGCTGGGGTTGTTTAGCCCGGAGAAAAGGAGATTCAGGGAAGACCTTATTGCTCTCTATGGCTACCTGAAGGGAGGTTACAGAGCGGTGGGGGTAGGCCTGTCTAACTCAGCAACAGATGATAGTATAAGGGGAAATGGATTCAAGCTGCACCAGGGGAAGTTTTGCTTGGATATTAGGAAGATCTTCCTTGCTGAGCGGGTTATCAGGCGTTGGAATGGGTTGCCCAGAGCAGTGGTGGAGTCCCCATCCCTGGAGGTGTTTAAGAACCGATTAGACAGGGTGCTTAGGGATATGGTTAGTTGTTGGGCTGATGATTGGACTAGATGATTGTACAGGTCTTTTCCAATATAGACATTTCTATGATTCTGTGATTCTATAAAATACAAGAATCAAATTAAAATACTAGCAATCACCATACTACTAGTTCACATGAAGAAGGGCAGCTGGAACTGGCATCTAGAAGACTAAAAATCCACCAGAAAATCGTAGAATCATAAAATGCCTTGGGTTGGAAGGGACCTCTAAAGGTCATCTAATTCAACCTCACTGCAGTAAGCAGGGACATCCTCAATAGATCAAATGGCTCAGAGCCTCATTAAAACTGACTTTGTATGTCTCTACAGATGAGGCCTTCACCACCTCCCTAGGCTACCTGTTCCAGTGTTCCACCACCCTCATGGTAAAGAACTTCTTCCTAATGTCCAATATAAATCTACCATTCACTAGTTTAAAACCATTGCCCCTCATCCTATCACTACATGCCCTTGTAAACAGTCCCTCTACAGCTTTCTTGTAGGCCTTCTTCAAGTACTGGACATGAGGTCTCACCAGAGAACAGTGGCAGAATCACCTCTCTCGATCTGCTGGCCGCACTTCTTTTGATGCAGCCCAGGATGCAATTGGCCTTCTGGGCTGCAGGTGCACATTGTTGGATCATGTCCAGCTTCTTGTCCACCAGAACTCCCAAGTCCTTTTCTTCAGGGCTGCTCTCTATCACCTCCTCCCCCAGCCTGTATTGTTAATGAGGATTGTTCCAAACCGGATGCAGGACCCTGCACTTGGTCTTGTTGAATCTCATGAGGTTCACCTGGGACCACTTCTCCAGCTTGTCCAGGTCCCTCTGGATGACATCCTATCCCTCTGGTATATTGACCACACCATTCAGCTTGGTGTCATCTGTAAAACTGCTGAGGGTACACTCAGTCCTGCTGTCTATATAATTAATGAAAATATTAAACAGTACTGATCCCAGTACATGACCCTAAGGGACACCATTTGTCACCGATCTCCATCTGGACATCAAGCCATTGACCACTCCCCTCTGGATGCCACCATCCAGACAATTTCTTATCCACTGAACAGTCCACCCATCAAATCCAACTTGGTGAGGAGGAAGTTGTGGGGAACTGGGTCAAGGGCCTTGCAGAAGTCCAGATAAATGACATCCATAGCTCTTCCCTTGTCCACTGATGTAGTCACTCCATTGTAGAAAGCCACTAGGTTGGTCAAGCAAGACTTGCCCTTAGTGAAGCCATGCTGGCTGTCCCTGATTGCCTCCCTGTCTTCCATGTTCCTTATCATTGTTTCTAGGGGAATCTGCTCCATGATCTTCCCAGGCACAGAGGTGATGCTGAGAGGCCGGTAGTTCCCAGGGTCCTCCTTTCTACCCTTTTTAAAAATGGGTGCAGTGTTTCCATTCTTCCAGTCACCAGGGACTTGACCCGACTGGCAGAACTTTTGGAATATAATGGAGAGTGACTTGGCAACTACATCAGCCAATTCCCTCAGGACTCTGGGATGCATCTCGTCTGGTCCTATAGACTTGTGTATCCTCAGGTTCCATGGGTGGTTGCAAACCTGATCTTCACTTACAGTGGGATGGACTTTGTCCCCCTGCTCCCCACCTTGTAGCCTTTTAACTTGGGAGGTGAGGGCAGAGAGGTTGCCAGTGAAGACTGAAGAAAAAAAGAAGACTGAGAACCTCTGTCTTCTCCTCATCTGTTGTTACTGTCTTGCCATTCTTGCTCTTCAAGGGGGGATGTTTTCTTTAACCTTCTTTTTCTCATTGATGTACATGTAGAAGCCTTTGTTATTTTTCGCATACCTTGACAAGTTCAGCTCCAAGTTCAGTGACAGGCCCTGAGAACTTTTGTTTGAAGAATAAAATCCTGTCTGTCTCCCTCATTTGCTCTTGAGGGAGGAAACTAACAAAAGATGTACACAAAGTCTTCAAGAAAACAGTTTAAATGAGGTGACTGTCTTCAGATTTACTTTCAGAATAAATTCCCTTACACTGGGCTTGTAGTCACAAGGTTCAAGGCAGTGGTAGCAAAAAATTTAGTAGGCCTTTGCTGTAAAGACACAACCTTAGCTGAAAAAGAGTTAAAATTTTAAAAAGTAGGAGAAAATTGCTCATTATACCTGAAATAATCTGAATTCCTGTATCATATCCATATTTTAGTATTACCTAGTCATCAAGGTTGAAATAGCTTGTTATTGCCATAATTCTCCAAGAAGCGATTGTATTACTAAAGACATTATGAAAAAAATGGAACTTCCCCGATTACTAGGAACAATGTAGCAAGACAAAAATAATAATAATAATAAAAAAGTTTTATTCCATATCTTTGAAGGATAGACAGAACCCAATTTCTGAAAAATTGTCTCTTTCATCTCTCAGAAAATTGAGCCTGTAATTACATTCTAAACCTTGGTAGAGACTTTGTATTTATATCATTGTTATGCATTTGTTCTTTACATGTATGTTAATGTGCCATTTTTTAAGTTTTCTTAATTTTTATGTACAGATGATTCACTCTGAGCAGCAGCAAAGGAATCTTGAAAATTTTCATCTTTTTTTTCCACACATTTTTGCAAATCCGGTCACAGCTTTGCATAGACATGAGTTAGTAACCGGGTATTTTCAGTCTACCTATTGACAGAGACAGCTCTGAGTTAATGCGAAGGAGCCACGGGAAGCTGCGACAACCTTCATACTCGAGTAGAACTGCAGGGTGGTATTGAAAACGAGCTGCTGTTTAGAATAACTCCGTTAAATAGCAAATACAGATGTCCCGGCTGCACAGGGCGGGTTTCGTAGGAGCTTTGTGACGGCGGGGGCAAGGCAGCCAGGCAGGCTGGGTGGGGAGGTGCGATAAGCCGGGGCCCCGGCAGGGACGGGGTTATCGCCAGCGGGGACTCTTGCCAGGTCACGGGGCTGTATTTCTCTGAAGCGGACAATCTGCAGGAGTTCAGTCATAATAAAACAGGATAAAGTGTGTTTTCGTAAACACGGAAAGGACACAGGCTCAGGCTGCGAAAACAGCTGCAAAAACGGTCGGTGTTTCAGAGGCTGACTTTCTCTGCTTCAGCTTTTAAGATACTTAAGTCTTCAGAGAATATTTAAATGTAACAGTGACCACGAGTAGAAATTAAAGGTCCGAAGCGGGGTGGGGTGGGGGGAAGTATTTTCAAGGGAACACAAAGTTTGGGATTTTGCTTTTGCAAAATGTGGTGAAAACAGAGGAATCGAGGGGGGGGGAAAAAAAAAAGTAAGTAAACTTTTCTGTCGGACATGTTTTCCTACAGAATGCTCAGTGAAGAAGAGACATTCAGTTCAGTTTGTGCAAATCTCGTTTATGGACATACCTGACTATAACAGGGGGAGTTTCAGAATGAAATGTCTGGATCTCTCAGACCCAGATTCTGCACAGAGAAACCAAAAGGAAAACCTCAGGCACTGCCGGCACTTCCAAGATTACACCAACAACTGCGTTGCTTCACTCATCTTATACTCACTGTAGCGTGACTATTTTTGTCTGCAGTTGTAGTGCCGCAGCATAGTGATAACTCACCACGAAATTGAGTGGGGCTTCACTGGGTAGTTTCATCTGTGCTTGGGCTGATGTTCAGCCTGAGCCCCACCAGCTGCCTTGGCAGGGCTCTGGGTAGCAGTGTGGCACATTCACTTCCAAAGCTCTATTTCATACTATGTCGATGATGACATTTTTGCTTATAAAAGGGTTTAAATTTTTAATGCCTTGATTCCTGCCCAGATTTTTAGAGATTGGTCAAAAATTGCACATGGACACCTAAATGCTTAATCCAGCTCCATGTCTACTACTAGATGACTTAGACGTTACTCATATACTCCTGTACAGATCAGAAAGCTTGTTCTCTCAGATCCCTTGCAGGACAAGGACCATGCTTCTGAACTAAGAACAGCTCTCCACACTCAGCCGTGTTTGGCTTTGGCATGTTGCATATGACGAGACCAGCTGTACTAGTAGGGGTCTGGATGTCTAATCAACCAGAAAGAGCAAGCAGCTATCTCTGGTGTCCTCCCTCGTCCCCAGGCAGGACACATTTTTCCAGAGCCACTGATATTCTTGCAGCACAGACCTGATTTATGATTCATGCCTTCAGGAGCTACTGCAATGCACATTCTTAATTTGATAGTACTAGTTACAATAGCACAAACTGATAACATTTACTAAGGATCTTTCTGTAAATGGTTTATATTTATAGAAATTAATTCCATTAGTATTTCCTATTTTCAAACATTCAAATCTGTGAATATGAGTGCTCCTGCATTTGTATAAAAGTATCTTCTCAAGATGTTGATACTACAACATTATTGAAACATATACAAATATGTACCCAGATATATGAGAGAAGCATAGTATGAAATCAGAGAAAAGAAATACACTAAATACACTCTATCAGAGAAATATGCTAAAAAAAAGATCTGGTTTTTTTAATTGCCTATTCAGCCCATATAACAGTCCAACAGCTACGGATAGTTCCCTCAGCTACTTTCAGTTGAAGTACACAAAGCTGAACTAAGCAATTAGATTAAAAAGTTGAACTACTTTCCAATTTCCACACATTGGAGTACATTAGGCAATTATCAGAAACATTTTGCCAATTAACTTTTGCAAGCCCTTCTAGAGAGGCCTCACATCCGTAGCCTTGCTGGAACTGTGTGCTGATGAGCTCATACACAGGTTAAACCTGCCCAGCCCTGAGCAGTTTGCTGCAAAGCACTTGCATATGGTCATAAGGTCTCTTCTATTAACTCCGAATGTTTTTAACATCTATGAGCTTGATAGAGGGCAATAAAGAAAGGTGAAAAGGGCTGTCCCTTTGACCCGTAGCATAGTGCTCTGCAGCAGCACACAGTAGCCTCGGGTGGTTTTTATGCCCAGGATTAACAGGGATTGGGAATGATGCAGGAGCAGCATGCTGAATCAAGGGTCGGAAATCATTTTGTGGGGCAATTTCTCCAGTAAGATTTTAAAATATTGATGATTTTCAAGTACAAACAAACACCCTAATGCCCTATATTCAGAATTTGTTTATTTAATCTGAATTTTTGTACAGTAAACAGTGCAGCTCAGAGCTTGTTTGCATGAGTTGACAGCGCTGCATTTCATGGCACAGAGATTTGGCTGCAAGTCACAAAACTATCAGAAAATTTGTAACAAGTGAATGCAAATACGTTTGTTAAACTTTGACAGTAAAAAAGAGAAAAAAGTGAACTTGTTTTCCATCAGAGACATCGTATCATGCCCTTTTCCCTTATTAGGGAAGGCAATGAAGCATTTCTGTTTATGCTGAATTTACTCCTGGTAGTTGTGGCTACAATTAGTTTCAAATTATGTCTTCTTTTAAAAAAACTTTATCTCCCGACTGCCTGTTGAACTTTGATGAAGAAAAGATTCTCTTGGATCCATTCTCAGTCAGATGGATTTCCACCTCTGGGTTTATTTTTTTCCTTGTGTTCAGTTTGGCCTTATGAAAGATTCAGTATTAAGGAAAGTGAAACAATTGTTTTGCTTCAGAGTCCTCTCCTGGTAAAAGCAGCATGCCTCTCTCTTTCCTCATCCTTGATTCTCTGTCCCTTTGGTCCATTTCTTCTTTATGGTCTTCAAGCACCATAAAAGCCACGATTCTCTTTTCCCTATGTTTCTGATAATTATCTCTTACTTGATTCTACAGTTTGATTGCGAATGAAGATTTACACTTAACCTTGCCTCACATATACACATGCATTAAGAGTATCACTAATGCCTGTGACGGAGAGAAATATGTCCATGTTTCCTGTAACAAGGAAGAAAATCCTGTCTTGATTTTGCTCTTGAGCAGTCTCAAGAATATGCCTCTGCAATACAAGAATTTTTTTTTGTCATCGCTAAAGGACAGAGCTGCATAACTCATCATGCCAAGCTAATGTATTTATGGTCCCAAGAGCTCTTCTCACCCCCAGACTTCAGGCTTACAGTGGAATCCAAGGAATGTAATGATGATATGAACATGATATACTTTACTGTAACCTGTGCTTCAGGCAGCTGTTAATGCCAGTCTAGCTTTCTGTTGTCTGCAGCCAAAGGAAAGTTGTCTGCAGCATATGTATAGCATCAGTCTGCAGCATACTTACTGTGAAGTCAATGGCATGCTGAAGTAGATGCCACAGAACTAAAGAGCCATTTGTTAAAATTCAAATCTCAGATGTTAATGTACATTTGGGATCATTTCTCTGCCTAAGAAATAAATTAATTTCCTCCCTGCTAAATTACTATTGTGGCAGTGTCTAAAGTCTTGCACAAAGATCCAGAGACACACTGTACTGAATTTTACAAAAACACTGGGAAAGATCATCCAGCTGAGAAGAGAAAAAAAGTCAAAGGTAGCAAAAAGGTCAAAAAAAATAAAGGAGAAACCAAGAACTACAGTGGGAAGGGAAATAGAGTGATACGCTGACCTCCCCACAACATCTGAGCAGATCAAGGACAGAAGGATTTGAACTCAGTCCATTAGCTCCTAGTCTAATCTTCTATAGTATGCTGCTGCTTCTGCCAGTCTTGGTCAGGAGAGAGATGACTTACTACTTCAATATTGCCCCAGATCATCTCTTTTTAAGTTGCTCTTGTTAATCAGACTCTTATATTTTCAGCCTCAGTTTATGTAAGTATTATGCTTCTTTGTTAACCAGAAGATCATTGGATTTTTCTCCAAGTGTAAAAGTTTTCACTGGCATGTGCGTCAATAATATCCCTCTCCCTGCTTAGTTTATGAACATGCAACACACGCACATGTTGTAGATCCAAAAATGCACACAGTGAGTTTCTCTGGAGTATCTCAGTTAGTAGTTCTGGTCCTGAACTGTCAGGGAAGGGAATCAATCAAACTTACTGCTTTTTCTTGAACCGTGGCTCTCACTGATCTGCTAAAAAGAGTATGAGTCATTTTTAAGTTCAAACCTTCAAAAAGCTAAGCAGCATGGAATGATTGCTTGGTTTTATTTATACACAACACTTCTCCTAAGACATCCTTATAGGATGTTTACTTTTGTGCAGCAGTATAACATTGTTGACTCATATGTGCTTCTTTTCTTCTATGATCTTCAAATATTTTTCTACTGAACTGCTGCTAGTAAGCAGTTACCATTTTAATTATTAATTTATTAACACTAAATTATGTTTATCAGTACCTAAATGTACCTCAGCTATGAAAGTATCACATGAAGCATTATCAAAGGTTTCATTAACTTCATCACATATACTTAACAGCTTCTCCCCATACTCTTATTTATGTGCATACATTAGTGAAAGCAATGGCAACATATCTTGATTGTACTGTGGATTAGATTTGAATTATTACAGTTCACAGAACAAAGACATAATTAAGTTCATGTGATATACAACTGCTGTGGGATAACTTTATCTTCTTTGAAACATGTTCTAGGAAACCGACTCTCTATGAAGTTACTGTTTTTAATCACACTGCCAAAATATAAAACTGCGTTCATAATTCAGGTGTTGCACACCAAGTACATCTTCAGTGTGGAGGTCTCAAGACCTTTTCTGGAGTGCAGGGGCATCACCCATGCTTGCAAAGAGCTGGAGCTCAGGTATGGATGCAGCTATCACCTACACCTCAATTTCTCACCTACAGAACCAGCCATCAGGAGCCAGACTGAATTTGTAAGGGCATGGTCACAGGCCGGCTTTGTGGACAAGGAAAGATAAGACATAGATGCAAAATTTGAAGCAGATCAGTGCGGACAGCAGAGACACGCTATTCATCTTCCTGGAGCTCCTTGAAAAGGGCTCAAGACACCTTCAAGGGCAAATGCCTCTTACAAGAAAGTGAGCACCTCCATGGCTAAACTCCTCAGTGATCTATAAAGGATTAAGCATTAGGAGGAAACAAGAACAGCCAAAGTTCTGTAATTGATTTTTGGCAGAGAGGAGCACTCAAAAACCCCCACAGATTTGGTAGTAATGGGCAAAACTGATTTCTTGGATCTAGTGCTGCAGAGAAGTATGAAAAGGGCGTAGACAGGAAAAGATGACAGCAAGGCCACAGGGCAAAAACAGAGAGTAGGAGCTGGCTGCATATTAAGAGAAGGAGAGGGAAAGGAAAGCAAAAAAAAAAAAAGAATGTCAATTTTCTTTCCATAAAAGCCCTATTTTCTACTTTTTTTTTTTTTCCATTGTCTGATGTCTTTGACATCAGTGAATGGTGTCTATTCATTCTAGCAATAAATCTAACCCACAATTTCTAGATCCCTCTATGTGATGAGATTTTGGAACTTTGTCATTTGATTATTTGCACATTTCTACTGAAGTATATATCCATGTGACATTCTGACCACTACAGCCGTCATAAAACACACCTTGGAGTAAGCCTAACAGTGGGGTTTGCTTGCCTGAGCTTTTTAAAACTGAAATGACATTCCAAAAGAGGAGCTAACCAGCATGTGTAGAATCATGAGATTACTTTAGTATCCTGCAAACACATGTGGAGAGAGCAAAATTAAACATTTAAGTATGCTGATTAAGGCATTGATTCTGCAAATACTCACTACCAGGCTTAATCCTTTGAAATCAGGGGGACTATTCACGGTCAGAAAAGCTCTGCCTGTGAGTAAACATTTGCCTCTCTCAGCCCTTGAAAGAGATTGCAGGAGATATTTTTCTTCTAGATGGACAGTGCTCACTCATTGGCAGTCCACAACTATGAAATGACATATATTATAAATGTGAAAATTATATAGGACTGCCCCTAATAACAGCTTGTAGTCAGTTAATTGGCTCAGTGGTGAGATGAGAAGCGCTTAGTCATTCCATGAGAGGCACGCAGGAAATGCCGACATGAACTGTCGTAACGAGACACATATTATTAGTATTTATTAAAACACAACTAGTTACACTGGTTGTGTGTATTGTGTAGGCAGACCTTTCCACAAACTGAGCAATCTGGCCTTAGCAGTGCAATGTAGGCCTTGTTTACAATAGAAAGTTGTGCTGACCTAACTATCTGACTACAGTTAAAGCTGTACATCTCCAGTTTAGGAGAAGCTGTATCAGAATAGCTTATTTTTCCTTAGCAGAAGGAGAATGAGCATCAGTGTAAAATTCCTTTGTACCACATATGCATACATAATTTTAAATAGTACAGTTAAATGGGTTGTAAAAATTCACAATTCAGATAACACGGTTAAATTGTTATATGAGGTATGAAGAGACCAGACTCTCTATTCCACAACTAAATGTGAATCACTGAATCTCACCCCTCTTGCATGCAAGGAGGTGGAGAAGAGAGAAGTGAAAATGCCGTGTTTAGGATAGAGCCTTTCATGCCTGAGCATCTTGTGACCTAACCAGCATTTACAACCCAGTGAAATGCAATGTATTCATTGGGAGGCTGTCTGTAAAAGTACTTGAATCAGTCTGAACTGATCCTTTGAATAGGAACGAAGAGGAAATCAGTATGGCTGGAGGGAGAGAAGCTGCTCATTTAAGAAAACAGTAAAAGGTCACAGAGGGATAAATGTTTCCACCAGCATTAATTTTACTATAATGTTCCAGTTTCTCATCTTGAAAACTGAATCGATTTCTCCTTGTTCTTTCAGACAGAGAAAGTAATGCATATACATGAATAAGAAATGCACTGCGTTATGGTAGAAGCTGGTTAATACTCTGAGGGAGATTCTTGTTTTCGGGTGATCACTGATGAGCACCACAGTGCTGGTAGACAGATGGCAGGACCAGGCAGCAGAGATTGGGATTCTGCTTGCGACCCTGTCTCTCACCTGATGTAAAAGCTTTGTTAAACCACCTTCTCTTTTTGCATCTCAGTTTCTTCCTTTGCAAAATGAGGGAAGGTTAATTTGAAAGGCACTTTGAGAAATAATGGTGACAAACAAGTGCTTTATATTAGTTGGGTGGAACTGTTATTAGCTTCTATACCTTCTTTTCTTGTGCAATAACCACCATTAAAAATAGAAATTTCAACCTGATTGCTTATTAGATAATTTACAATTTGGGATCCAAATCTGAATTCAGATTTCAAATGAAGTTCAAAGCTTCAAATTATTGAATGTGATTTTTCAGTTTCATGTTACAGAAAATACAATTTTTCACACAGAATACTGCAGTAAAGCTTTTTATTCCTAGTTACTATCTCAAGTATCCAAATGGACAGAATAGATCTGCTCAGCAACACTACCTCTTTTTGAAGATTCCCCTCATTATGGATTTATAGCAAAATTGCTACACATAATTCCATTACCAAATGCTACCAGTAATTCCATTAAGCTGAATTACTCAATAACCTTGCTTCTGACACTATAACCAGATATATCAGACAAAATAGTGAACTGAATGCATCATGTACTGTGTGGCTGCTGAGAAGGATATGCTGAAAGTTAGGAAAAGAGAAAACAGTACACAGATATAGGATCTAAACAAGCTGAGCCATGATTTGGAGCCCATTGTTCCTTCCTGTATCTCACTAATGAATTTATTACAATTAAACTGGGGGAAAAAAAAAAAAAAAAGTTTTTATTTGCATAACTACCTGGCAGGTGGCACATCTTTTACACAGTCTTGATTATGGAAATAAAACTGTTCACACATCAAAATATTTTCAGGATTAGAACTGATATCATAGAATCATAGAATGGGTTGGGTTGTAAGGGATCTTTAAAGGTCATCTAATCCAACCCCCCTGCAGTAAGCAGGGACATCCTCAGCTAGAGCAGGTTGGTCAGAGCCTCATCGAGTCTGACCTTGAATTTCTCCATGAATGGGGCCTCCACCACCTCCCTGGGTGACCTGTTCCAGTGTTCCACCGCCCTCACAGTAAAGAACTTCTTCCTAACATCCAATCTAAATCTACCCTTCTCTAGTTTAAAACCAACAGGTCCATGTCTTTCTTCTGTTGAGTACTCTAGAGCTGGATGTAATACTCCAGGTGGGGTCTCACCAGAGCAGAGTAAAGGAGCAGAATCACCATCCTTGACCTGCTGGCCATGCTTCTTCTGATGCAGCCCAGGATACGGCTGGCTTCCAGGGCTGCCTGAAGACTCTGCCAGCTCATGTCCAGCTTTTCATCCACCAGTACCACCAAGTCCTTCTCTGTAGGGTTTCTATCAATCCACTCATCCCCCAGATACCAGGGTTGGCCCAAACCAGGTGCAGGACTTTGCATTTAGTCTTGTTGAACCTCATGAGGTTCACCTGAGCCCACTTGTCCAACTTGTCCAGGTCCCTCTGGATGACATCCCATTCCTCTCGTATATCAACCACACCACTCAACTTGGTGCCACCTTCATATTTGCTGAGGCTGCTCTCGATCCCACTATCTATATCATTATGAAGATATTAAACAGCACTGGTTCCAATACAGACCCCTGACAGATGCCACTTGTCACTGGTCTCCATCTGGACATTGAGCTGTTGACCTAGTCATCTATGCAACCATCCAGCTAATCCCTCATCATCCAAACAGTTCATCCATCAAATCCATATCTCTCCAGTTTAGAGAGAAGGATGTTGTGGGGCATCATGTCAAAAGCCTCACAGAAATCCAGACAGATGACATCCATAGCTCTTCCCTTGTCAACTGATGTAGTCATTTCATCATAGAAGGACACTAGGTTGGTCAGGTAGGACTTATCCTTGGATATTGTGAGGTGTTCCTACATGTAAGTTCCAGGCACTGTGTTCTCTCACTGTAAGATTGTATTTGGCAACAGTTTTACTGCTTTAGTTCTGTAATGGATCGCATATAAGTAGAGTTAAACTGGAATAAAGGCAATAGAAACTAGTCTCAGCTGTTTGTATATTAGATGTGGGAGAACAGCTACTCTTGCTTAACTGAAATTGTCTATATTTCTGTTTTACAGTTGTCTCTATATTGTATATACTAGCTAAATTTATGCATATTAATTACATATTTTAAATTTGTGTCCTGGTTTGAGAGAGAACAGAACTGATTCTGTTCAGTAATTATACTTCTCAGCTCAGTTCTTCTAACTAACTGCACTGTCTGAAGTTAGCAGGCTGTTTTCACAGGCAGTGTCTGCTGCTGGCAGTGATAACACCCCATGGTTAGAGTTATTACCAAGGACTGGTGTGCAGACCAAGGCCACTGCTGGATCCTGTGTACCACGCTGGGGAGTGCAGGAAAGGGAAAGGCCACACCTGCAGGGAGGAGCAGACAGGGCAGGTGACCCCAAACTGACCAGCAAGGTGTTCCAGCCCATATATGTCATATTTGGTATAAAGCTGAGGGATCAGAAGGGTCCCCCTCTCTATGCCCTCTTGGACCGCTTTGCCAGCTTTACTCAGCTTGGCTCAGGTCCTCTTTTGGTTCCTTCCTCAGAGCATCCAAGGAGGACTCTGTCTGTTCTGCCTTTGATCCCAATCAGTGTGTTCCTGAATCTGGTACCAGAATCCAGCTCCTGAACACAGCTCCCATCTGCTGTAGGGCCCAGTCTGGGACTCCCCCAGTGCCTGCTCCACAGCATCTGTGGTGATGGTGATGTAATGACCATCAGGGGGTTTGTTACTGGTATTGTATATATTTGTACATATTCTATTTTATTATTATTTTAATTTTCATTAAAGCTGTTCTAGTTTCCTTTTCTAATCACTAAGTCTCTCTCATTCCCTTTCTCTTCCCCTTTGGGGAGCAAGGGGGGTTAACAGAGAGCGTCTGTTATTGGTCTAAGGGGCCACCCTGACCCTAAACCATGACGCTGTCATAGCTATACGCAGCCAAAATCTGATAATTGTTGTAACTTTAAATATATCAAAGACAGAAAAGTTACTTCAAGCTAATATATTTAAATGAGAGAACAAATTGGTCATAAATGTAAGAGTCCCATTATAAAATCTGTTACTTGTTATACCATTGCACTGTGCAAGAAGGTATGAGTAGTTTGTGATAAAATTATGCACACGGAATCTAGAATTACGGATCCTCTAAAGTATTTCATGTCATTTCAATCAAACTGAAAATCACACAGAAGGGAGATGTGCTCCCTCTTGAAAGTGAGTAGATTCAGGACGTATACTTTCAGATTTGCATTATAAATCTCCTTGGGTTTTCTTCTTATATTCAATGTGAGTTTTGTACATGTTTATTTATCTTGTCAGACCAGAAATTGTCAGGATTCTCTGAGAAAATGAAAGATATCCTTTTTAAAGCTTCATGTTGATATAAATATGAAAATGGATTAAACTCTGCTTCCAATTTTCAAACATATGTACTTCAATGAATATTAAATGGTAGACCCATATCATCATCATGACTTATTTACTTTGTAGAGTTTTTATCAAAAAAGGACTGGAGTTTGCTGTGGAGCGTGAAACTCTACTGTAATTGAGTTTAGAGTGGTAAAACCACTAAAGAGGCCATGGCCCCAGAGAGTTCCCTGAAACCTACCTGTCAGCTGGTGTTACATCACTGATCCAACAAGCCGTGCCTTCCTCTTCCCGCTAAAGACTTGTGTGGCAAAAAAAAAAAAAAAAAAAAAGATTAAAAAACACCCGAAGTTGCTCCTAGAAAAAAAAACCTTCTGCAACAGCTGCACAGTGTCAGCAGAAATAATGATCTGAAACTCAGCCTCCAAGGGATGCTAGTGTGGGTCCTAATTCTGTAAGGTGTCATTTCTTTCATTGCAATGCCATTAAGCATGAAAGTAACAGAGAAGTATTCTTTCACCAAAGTATAACAAGAGAGAGAAAAGGTACTTCAGGTTATTGACAGGAAAAGGTGTCTTGTTTTGCTATAAGAATCATCTTAAATGATCCATGCATAAAAATGGTAATTTAATTTCCACTACCATCAAAATCACACATTTTAATATTGTAGCTTTTGAACATGTACATTCACATGAAAACTGAAATTGTAATGTAATGTTTCTTTGGAGTAAAAGTTTTTTGCAGGTTTACTGAGTGACTCAGAAGACTGATACTAGGCTACTTTAAAATCACTGATTAAATCAGTTGTTAGGTGAAGTGTTCTGCTTGCAGAACTCCATTTACTTCAGTGGAGTTATATCTGCGTAGGATCTGGTTATAAGCCAGTACTGACTGTTGATATTTAACAAATGGTTTACTAGCCTGTTTTCTGTCCAGCAGACAGGTAGATCTGAAGCAACACACACACACACTATAATGTAAGCACCTGCAATTATAATATAAGCACCTGCAGTAGCCCTTTTTAGCAGAAATAAGGAGCTAAATGACATGGGAAATAGCTGCTTTGTGAAATGCAAGGTGATTTCTGCACCAAAATATTGAGGCGAGCTGGCAGGGCCATGCGAACAGTTTTCAAAAATGGCACACTTGTTCTATTTCTGGCATGAAAAGAGGCTTTCGTCTTCAGACTGTCATGTAAGCCCCTTCACAAAAGCAAGCACCTAGCTTCAAAGACAGTTAAGTGCCCGAGCCTTATTTAAGAGCTTACCTCTGCTGAAATCACTGTCATTCTGACGCTGGATCAAAGTCTCTAAAAGAAAAGAGTCCAAATGTTTTCTTTTGAAAAGATGTAGCCGATCATATTGAGTCCCTTTTTCAAAAGAGGGAAAGAAGCTGCTCTGTTAGACTTGGATGTGTTTCAAGGATTGTGGCTGGCAGATGCATTGTTCTGAAAACTACTCCTGCCAGGTTTTTTATCTATTACACCTACATTAATATTCAGTGCAAATGAGTCCTTGGTTTAGTCTTTGAATTACTACTGTGATCATTGGTGATGAAATTGAAAAAGGATATGATATTTCTCCTATATCTTTGCGGCACATCAAAGCCTGAAATAGTGATTTCTAAAAAAGATGTGCTGCTCTTGGAGTTGTCCTGCTGTACCGTGCTTCAAAAATAGTTGCTGGGAGGAAAATTACAAATTGCTGTGCATTGCCTACTTGGCTTTAGCATGCATATACTACAAGTAGTAACTCCAAACTGGATCACTGCTGCAAAAAGGATACACAGAAACTTCCAACCTACTAAAGGATTGATTTGGGTTCCCAGTCTGTTCCTGAAGGAGAATAAGGCTGTTGTTAGTGTGAGTGCTCTCCTAGCTGTACAGAGGTATGCTTTCATTAAATCAGAGAAGACCACTGCAAAGTCAGTGTCCCAGTATTTCCACTTGCCTTCAACTTTGGCCTTAGAGTCTTGAGTGATTATATAGGAATATTGAAGATAATAAATCTGATGTCCCTCACTGAAGAAATCTTCTAATTGTCCATCTTTTCAAGTTTCTATACATATTTACAACCAAGAAAACCTTTAAGCACATAATGAAATTACAAAATGTGTGTGTTGAGAAGAAATGTTCATTTTATCTATTGATTTGATCTTCATGTAAAGAAGCATGCTTTTTTCTTCAAAGGATGCAGCATAAACATTTTAAAATATTGCTTTCTCTGTACTATAAATAATTCTAATGTTATATTGATATATGAAAATAAAATTTAGTCTCCTGCCTTGATATTTTAGACTTGAGGGGCTATACCTATACCCATTGGTGAATACTTTGGTCTGCAGTACTGTAGCCTTGGGTGTGGTTTCATTTTCTCTTGGACTGTGGGCTGCTGCTAAAACGGGTGATTTTCCTTGAACGATCAGGCTGATGCTTCTGCCCAATATCTGCTGCAGGGTGTTATTTTTGGTAGCTATCTCATAGACAACTACACCCCCCACCACCACCCCCCCAGTTAGTTTTCAGTTGGATCAACTCACTGACCTGTCAAAATATGATGCTGCAGGATCACTGGACCTGACATGAGGAGAGTGGTGGGAGCAGGGCACCACAGGAGGGTAATCTGAGTCACTTTTTTTGGCAACAGTCTAAGTGACACAGGATAAGATGTATCATGAAGTAACTTTGTAGTTAATAACAATGTTGTTTAATGACACTAAACAAACAGGGAAAATGTGACTCTGTATCTCTGAATTACCCTCTTTCCTCCTCTTACTCTGTCTCCACCAATGTAGTGCTTGCATTCACATCAGCCTTAATTTTATCAGTACATCAAGAATATGAGAGATGTTTAAAATAAACTGTTTCTGTAGAGTTTTTCTCAGGCAGTTTTTCTATATCTCTCTGACTGCCATACAGCTTCATGCCTCCAACCCTGCTCATCAAGAACATTTTTTGGCATCTTTGAGTGGTCCAAAATGGAACAACCAAAGAAACAATGACACCTTACACCAAAGAATTTACATTTTTATATATGTGGAAATGCACCAAATTTCAGGTGTTCATACTTGCCCTTACTGTGCCTTGAATGGTTCTAGCAATTACTTAGGAGAACTTTAGGGTAACATATTTTAGAAGTTTAAGCTTCTTAGTGGTAACAGAGTATTTGTGCTAAGAGAACTGCCAGAATGAAAATTGTGCTGTACGTTTGGCTGTCAATATCTGTGTTGCTGCTGATACCTCATCACAGAGTATGGCATAGCTGACAAGAACAAAAAAAAGCTGTCTTCATATCTTCAACTTTCATTACCCATTTTGTTACTGTGTGAGGGTGATAATATAACATTATCTTCCTTACTGAAGTTTCAGGAAAACTATATTGCTACAATATGTTGCACAGCAAGCTGGGCTATCAGTCCCAGCAGTTTACTGAAATAAGTGATCATTGCAATGTCCACAGTATATTCAAGGTATTTTATTGTAATGTTGGATAGCTCTGTTTCTTCAGAAAATTCACTACTTTTTGCATGTGCTAGTTATCAAATGTTGACTGGCAGTTCGTAAACAGAAGTTGTTCAGAAATTCTTAACACATACTGACTAAACATCGTGAAGGTGAAAAATTCTTATTATTGTTGAGCTTTACGTTTAATACCCAAGCATAGTATCAGTAGCATGCCCAGTAACTGATGAAGAATATATAACCAATATTGTAAACATTTTGGAAATGAATTGACGCTTCCCCTTCGACAAACAGTATCCAACACTAGATGGCATGCTTGGCCTCAGGATCACATCCACTTTTGCAGGTCCTTGCGTTGCCTAAGCGTCCTCGTGTTTCGGTCTTTCTTCTGTGCAGTTTTAACAGAAGAAATGTAGGTGATGTTACAGAGCACAGATGGGCCACGCTAGTAAAGTTGAAACCTCTCTTCTGTGATCCTCCCCAAGCTGCTTCTTTCCACAGATTTTTTTTTTTTTTTCCCCCAAAAAATCACCTAATATGGAAAGAAAATGACACTGAGGTAGTAAAATTAGAGGAGAATCAGGAATGAAAATAGTAAAGTAATAACAATAGTAACATTTTTAAGCAAACGGTATTTGATTAAAAATTAAAAAAAAAAAAAAAAAAAGGAGAAAGGGAATACAAAACTAACTTCAACAGGCATTTTCCTCCTCCTACATTCCATCATCTATTATTTTTACACTGGGGGATTAAAAATTATTACATAAACTAAAAATAAATTGTTTCATATCATCTTGATCTGAATCAGAATTTTACTTTATTTTATCACAATTTTTGTTTAGATCATTGAACAAAAAGAAAAAAAATCCGTAATTACAGTATCCAAAGTGATACAGTTATCCTCTATGCCAGGATCTAGTTGGATGTGATAGGATTGGGATTAAAGAGCAAAATGGGTGGAGCTGAGGATCCAATGTCCATGCAAAATGAGTTTCAGGGAGGTTACTTCAACTAGCTCTAATCTGCTTCTGTGGGCTGAATGCCCATATATCGGGTGAGGTCTTGGAGTTCAACCTCAGATTTAATTGCATTGGCCTTGATGATCTCTCGGGATGCTTTCCAAACCACAGTATTACAAAATTTTGTTCAAAGCCTGTTTTGCTTATGCTTGAAAAACACATACTATCTTTTCCCTGTATAGTACTTAGAAGTTCTTAGAAATTACAATACTGCTTCTGATGTCATCGACACAGTGCACAAACAGATGGGTTTCTCTTGTACTTCTCTCCATCACTCAGCTGTAGAAAAATGCATGTTGCTTTGCTACCAGGAATAGAGACTTTAATGAATTCCTTGTCTCAATAAAGTATTTTCAGCTGTTCTTTGTCTCACTTTTACATGAAAATGTGCATCTCTCTATGGTATTTATGCCTCATCCTTTTCCATCACAGGAGGCCTGGCTACACAGTCCTGATGCTGCACTGATGATATCCAAGTACAGACCTCTGCTGCTCTTTTATAAACCTTCTCTACTCAACTGGGATTATTATCAAGGTATGATCTCCATGGTGAGAGCCTAGGATCTGATGTTTCTTCTTCCTGAAGGAGGGGAATCAGGACATAAAGCACGACTTTCTGTTGGAAGCTGGGATTCCTGTCCTGGCAAACGCAGGCACTGAACAGAGTGAAAAGCTATTCTTTCCACTCTGGTACCAGTTGGTACCAACATTCATACAAAATATTTTAAAATAATTAGGCATCAATTCTTTCTAAATTTCTGCCTTTACACCACTGTAAATAATTTTACTTCCATTATTAATGATTTACATCAGCCAAAGTGAGAAGGAAATCAAACCACTGAAATCTTAGCAAGTGAAATGGGAACTTTTTGTACTGCCCCCAGTAATAAAAAATCTATTGATTTTTCTAGTTCAGCATCCTAATTTTAAGAAGCACCAAAATATCTCCTGGCTGGATTAAAAAAAAAAAAAAAAAAGAGGAAAGGCAGCCCTGTCTGTATGACACAAAGTCAGAAACCTAATAAAGGGAATGCAGCATTGGAAAGTACAAAAGTCAACATGTCAACATAAATCAACTTTGTCAGAATGAAACAGATGAGTCAATTTGTTGGTAGATCAGATTAACGTAAATCAAGGCAGTATAAAGGTTACACATTATAGGGATTTGTGCCTGGTAAACTTCCATAGTGTGATCAGAGATAGCAATCATCTGGCAGTGGGAATAAAAAGTCAAAGTGGAGCTTAAACGCTGAATCAAAAATCAGTCCTGTTAATGTCTAACATGCTGGGGTCAAAAATTCATAAGAGTCCAGCTGTGAAAATAAGATGGGAGCTGTATTAGTTTTCTCTATTCTATATCTCACAGTTAAGTGTTGTCAGTTGATGAGGGTTTGTCCCTTGGGAATTGTTGTGGGGTAGTTTAGTCCATGTAAAGTGAAAATTTTGCATCACATAGAGGATCATGTGAAATTCTGTAAGGCATGAGGACTACACGCTGAGATTCATAATGGTGAGGAAGGAACAGTAGAAACAGCAATCTGCCACGTGCCCTTATCTAAAAGTGGTTCTTGACAAAAGAAGGCAGCGTGTTTGCAGTGTGGAAGCTATCAGAATCTGTGACAGATTTTAACAGTCAGTGCTTATTAATGGATAAAAACTGGTAACTTTAGACTGATGCTAACATATAGAACTGTTTAGAATAAATATAAATCCCAATGGACCCATTCTTTTCACACCTTTCTGTATTACTTCTGTTGGTGTCACTGTGTAAAGTTTCATTACTGGGTCAAAGGTTTGATGTAAACAAGCAGTAAGCTCTCTAGCAGCATTTATATACTGAGAAAGCTTGAATTAAGCAAACAAATCACATGCAGCTTCTTTAAGGCACATGTTGCATAATGTCTGTACAAATATTTTACAAAGCTTTTTTGTACTTTATCCATTTTTCCCCTTTGTTTTCAAATTATGGACTTATGATTGCTTATATCTCCAGAAATTTCTAAATTTATGTAACATTTTAATATCATGGCTTTACCGTGTACTCAAGAGAAAGAATCTAAATCAAGCAAAGAATTAACTTTAAAAGATGCAGTCCTACTGAAAAAATGCAGTCCTACTTCTTTTCTAAAAGTTATTTGCAGTTCTCGGCAAATTGCTTAAACTTTCTGATCCAAATTGAGACCTATTTAAGAAGCACTTTCCTCTATATTTGGCCCTGATCTCTTATTTTTAATCAGTGATGCTTTCCAAAGAGTAAGGTGCTAATAAGCACATGAACAGATCACATCTGTCTCTAAGGGATGTATTATGTACTTGCAAGCCACATAACATAGAACTGTTGATTTAAGGTAATCAAAAGATTTTCCAACATGCATTTGTTTAGTATATTTAGCCTCATTTTATAGATTAGTTATTGAGTGATGTAAAAACTGAGGGTGAATGATGTCACTACATAACTCCTTCTCTTGTGATGATCTAAACATAATGGAAGGAAAATTGTAAGGATGTTGGCTGAGGATGATGTACCTAAGAGCACAGCCCATGAACTTGTTTGCTTCCCCAACTCTATGACTACCTACTTGTAAATAATCAAAGCTCTGGAAGATGGAAGTCACAGTCTGAAGCAGTGAGATAACAGTGACAGCTGTGGCAAAGTCAATATAAAAATAACCAAGTGTCCCAATTCTTAGTTTCCTGTTCTGGTTATGAGACCATGTTGTCTCCTGCCTTATAACTTATAGTGAAAGCAACATTTCAACAATAAAAATAAAGTTCTCATGCATCTATTTATCCTTTGAAAATACACACTGAGAATAATTTATGTAACTAGCATCAAGTCGTCATATCAGAAGCACAGGTTCTATTACTTGTTTAAGTATATTTTACTGAATATTCCCATGAATCCCATGTAGAAGACAGTACTACCCTTTGTGAATAAATGTGATATAGGATTATCAAATTAACAATGAGTTTAACTTTTAAATAAAGCACTAAAAGGCCAACTGACATCCACTACATTAAGGGAAATACACCGAGTTGCACAAGTTTCCTCAGCAAGTCATGAGGGCTCTTCCTTCCTGACTTACTTTTCTCATTTGGTAAAAAAAACAATAAATCTTACATGGTAATAAGACAAACATTAGTGCTGATGAGATGGAAAAGTCATAGCCAGGATCATGAAATGTAGAACTCAGTATTCAGAATGGCAGTGAAAGACAATGAGCGGCACAAAAACTGAGGGCAGATGATGTCACTTCACTCCTTCTTACCTTGTGGTGGTTTAACAGACCATACATTGTCATAGGATGGTGCCCTAACCTAATAAAACATGAAGCTGATTAAAAAGCTACTAACGATAAAAAGATCTGCAGTTAAACTAATAACCAAAGTAATTTGCATCCATTCAGATGGCTCTCGGTTTAGTTAAACAATTACTTCTGTGGAAATTATTTTATTTGCCACATAAATCTAGCCAACTCAGAAACAGGACAGAAAGCTTTTAGCAGTTTAAAGTAACAGAACACCAATTAAAATGAGAACCAAATATACTACTGAAATAAGAGTATGTATAGTAAATTTAGTGAAGTACCAATGTCCTGAGAGGGAGGCTGTCATTGCTAGGGTAATTGGAAGATGAACCCAATCCTGCAGCAGTAGAATTTACGGGAGACCTATAGAAGAAGGAGGGATGATACTGGGTCAGAGATAGAAGCTCTCAGGTAGGATTATCAATGAAGGAAAAAATACAGTATTGGCAGAAAGATCTGCAGATAGGTAATGAAGGCATCCACAGACTTGTAGGGTAAGTGAAGAATGAACTATCTCACTGAAATAATAGTTGTTGCTTGGACTGAGTGTACTCAAGCTGGGTTTCACTCAAAACACTAAGTCTGTCAACACTGAAATTGTCTTGAAATCTTTTATTGTAACTTTATTAACTTCATTCACTGGTGCTGATTCAGTACTGACTGAGGCTGAAAAAATACAGCGTGGGGGGGAAAAGTTTTCCTTCCTTTAAACATTTGAGTTTTCTTGGAAGTTTCCCAGCTGAATATTGACCTGGCCTAACCCCGTTTAGCTTCTGAGATCTGATGAGATCAGAGCCTGAGGTTATGGCACTAAACTAAGAAAAGTGATAACAAACCAAAAATGACATGATTGACAGGGTAGTAGGCTGAACACAATAAACCTATGGAGAACTATGTGTATGTATTCCACTCCTTAATATCCTCTTTGTAGATAAGAAAAATAAGCCTTCCCCTCGAGCTAAAATAGTAATGGGATGAGGGCTGCCTGCCTTACTTGATGGCCATAAACAATAAGTATATTATACAAAGATGGATTACTGGAATGGAAAGTGGGTACTCATGAGATGCTACCTTGAGGCAGGACTGGAGCAGGAGCCATCTTGGACCCTTGTACTGTCTACAGTTATCTCCTTTTGGTGGCCCTGTGTTTCTCAGTAAGCTGTGATACGACCCTGGGTAGTCCAATTTTAGTGCTTTTCACTGTCAGATTCACTGAGGCTATAGAAGATTATTTTGCTTGAAGGAAAAAAAAAAAAAGATATGTGAACGAGTCACTGAAAGCATTTACAGATAAAAGAAGAAGTCAGCAGAAAGCTGTCTAAAGAGGTTCCTTTTGTAGTGCACCAATGAAAAGCAGCTACTTATGACAATAGAAAAAATGGCAATAGAAGAGTTATGTAAGGAAGCTCAGGTTTCTTTTTTTGTGTTCATGTTTTTCACTAATATTGAAAATTATTGAGACACATGCTATTAAGGTTGTGATGTAATTATACTGAACTCATTTAAGAGAGCTGTAATGATAAATTTTCCCTCTGCAATGACTTCTGGAAGTAGCTTCAGAAATTAGGCCAAGTTCTGATGTTACTTTGTAGTGTTATAAACAGGGAGAAGTTCCATTAATTTCAAAGGAATTGTTCTAGATCATTACCAAATACCTATAGCTGTTCAGTGCTCAGAGCCTCTATTTTTCAGTTTTTCAGAAAACTAGCATATTTTCTAAACACGATTAATTTCTATAGCCTATTTTATATGCAAGCAGAAGGCTCATATAGATCTTTTCCTTGCTTGGAAAAATCTGGGACAGATCAGATGTCCCCAGGGCTTTTTTCTCCAGTATTCCAGTTCAAGATAGAAATGCAAATACATTTAATTAGAAATTACACAAAAAGCTTCCTATTTCAGAGATTCAGAGCTAGATTGTGATTTTTGGGTGTGAACTAGAGCTACTGGGAAATTTTCTGCTGAAACAACTAATGGGAATTGGATTTCTGAGGGGCCATAAAATTTCATAAAAAGGAGAAAACAAATAGTTCTAAAATTAGAAATGAACAAAAGTTGCCAATTTAATGTATTTTCGACTAGTTCTGGTGAGGAACTCACAAATATTCTGGCCCTGTTAAATTGAATTTAAAGGCCACAGATGTTTGGCTTATCATTTTTAGTGCAACCTGGCTCTAAAAAGTAAAAACTCTTTTTACTAGAAAATCTAAAATAGCTGTCTTCTGTGCTTTCAGAGGACATAAATTAATTTGGAAAGCAATAGATCATTTTCCTGATGACTTTTCCAAATACAGTTTTATTTCCTTATGAGGCATACTTGTGCGTGGTTTTGGTTTATTCTACATAAAACTCCAACACAATAAATATAAAATTCTTTTAGTACTGTTATCACAGTTGTTGCAAAGTTCTGGCTTCCGTTAAATTTGTAGGTATAGTTTTGCAAGCTCTTGCTCCTGGAGAATCACTATGGCAGGAACACCTAAAATCTGGAATACAAGTAATTTTATAAAGGCAAAGTGGTCCAACCTCAAGTCTTTGTTACTAAATTCATGCATATGCTTTTCAGACATCCGAGGCTACTTCTTGGGAAAGATGATACTGGGCAAATCCATGATTAGAGCCTTTGTAATCTTAACCATCCCTACTGCGCTGGAATTGATTACACACATTTGGCGAAAGGCAATTTGAATGGCAAGTCACTTAACCATATTCTCATTTTCACACACCATTCAGCTTCCTACTGTCCTTCTGCTCATTCTTTTCTCACAGCAGTATGCACAGCATGTCTTCACCATTGTTCAGCATAGTTTAAGATGGCATTAAGATGGAAAGATTGGGGTAAGCATCCGGAAGAAGTTCCCAGTGAAATGTCCAGGCTTCTTCAGTGCACACACAGCTTCCTAATGTCTCTGAAGAAAACAGAGAAATTAGCAGCATTTGGATGAAGAGTTGAACTAATTGCTGCAAACAATCATACAAGTAACTGGGCATTCTTACGGCACCAGTGAAGTTTGAGGGAATGGAGCATACTCAGCAGCTACATCTCTTAAATTTGACCACTTAACCAAAGAAACACTATTTACTGCTACATAGAATTTTTGGGGTGGAAAATTAACCTGAAGATTAGAACTGGGCCAAAACAGGACTCAGACCTCATCTCTAAAGCTATGTCAAATTTATCATTTTAACCATTAGACTAGATTTCCCTGTATGAACATGGTGAATTATGAACTTTGCCAGATTGTAAAAGGTTTTGATTCTCTTTTTAGGAAGAGTAGCATCAGAGGAAGACTCAGTTGTAAACTGGTCTTCATCCACTATTTCAAGCTCCATGTTTTTTTCTTTCTCTTACTACTACATAGCATGACTCTTATACTGATGTTTATGTTGCTTATATCTCAAACACTAGGATTGCTTGTTTCCGTTTAAAACGAGATTGTCTGAACTTGGCAATGGCATGTCAGTACTTACTCGCATTTTCCCAGAGCCATGGTTGAAACAGCTTTGAGATCTTCCTGTGATGGTAAGGCTGTGCGCTGAGAGCTGGGGAAAAACATCTGTATCTGACAGCACAGTCCTGATTAGAGGTATTTAGCCAGAGTCTTTAGCTGCAAAGTGTTGTATTTCTCAATACACGTGAGGTGTATCAGCATGGCACAATGCAGTTCTGAGGCAAGAAAGGTGACCTGCTAGAATGACCTAACAAACAGCAGTATTGCTACATTAGCACAGAGCTTTGCTCAAACATAAAAAGCCCATGTTTCTTGTAGAAATGATCTTTGGCTGTCTGAGCTACCTGTCCATTTAAAAAAGCACCTGAAGAAGTGCCAAGGAAGGTAAAAAAATATAAGGTGGTTCGCTTGCAGCAAGACAGAGGGGAAAGCAGGACCACAGAAGTATCCTCTCAGAACACCCTGGCATAATTAACGTGAAAATGAGCTCTCAGACCAACATCTGCTCCTTGGAGCTGAAGACCTCTTTTACAACCTCTTTGTGCAGTCCTGGTAGAATCTTGGGTCTGCTCATGTTCTCACTACAGTCAGTAATAAAATTTTCAGCTGAAATAAGGCTGGGCTGTAGTGTCCCAATGTATGGGAGCAGAGGCATTATGAGAATCTCCAAAACACATTGGAGAAGTGATAGCTTCAGAAACGGTATCCCTTCAGGAGCTAAAAGTGCTGAGATCTTACAGGCTGAATGTCAAAGATCTACAGAGATAAGCTGAAAGGACTCTTGTTTTGTCTTCTTGTACAACACGGGGTAGAATTTCCCTGGTTATCCTGGTTTTATTCCTTATATCAAGTGGTTAAAAAGCAAAAAGAGAGTGAGAATTGTAAATAATGTACTTTCTACATGATGCGTAGAAAAGGCCATATTTTCACAGTAAGTGAAGCTCTATATTTGCTGTCCTTTACAGTCATATTAAAAAGGTCTGAACAATTATTGCACATTCAGTGAACCTACCTTTTAGAAATGCATTCCAGTCTTGGAAAGTTTTGATACATCTGCTGTGTGGACTGGAGTGTGCACATTACAATTTCTTCCCTGCCTCTGTGTCAGGCAGCATTCCCTAGCATTTCTTCTTTCCAATAAATAAATCCATGCATAAATAAGGCCCTAAAAATAATTTCTCTTTGATAAATATTTTAGTGAATATTCCCACTTGCACAGGGCTCTCTTTGGTTCCCCTGAATCCAGATCTGGCCCACATACAGTGAAAATGAGGCTGTCTGCTCAACATACAAAACTCCTTATGTTCTAGTTAACCATAAGCATCAAGTAAAAGGAAAAGGACTTTTCCTTCCTTTGTCTTCCAGCAGTGTTAGCTTAGAGAGCCACTAGCACACAATCATTTACATTAGGAGGGAACTGCAGAGCTGCTGCCAACTGCCCATAGTGCCTGCCAAAAACAGATGTTAGATGTTACTCTTAGAATAATGTCTTCTTCAGCTTGACATGTGAGTGCTGCAATCTTTATTTAAAAGGAAGAGGAAAAAATACAGTTGAATTAATGAAATGAAGCACACAACATACGGTCTGAAAAAAATTTAATGTAAGGGAAAGTGCCAGTTGTCCAATTGCCTAAGATTGCTAAACTCATCTGGGTGGATTTGTCACAGGGAATTGTCCTGGTCTGTCACATAGATAGATCCAGTGACTTCATAGGTTTATTGCATTTTTATGTTTTTCCTCCCATGCCATCATGTTGATTTTTAAATAGTTTCCAGAAGGCAGTGAATAAAATTGTAAAGGTCTATATTGACTGGGATGGTGCTAAATCCATCATTCTTTTTTATCCAAAATGTACACCAGGCAGCCTTATCACAAAAACTGTGATTCATGCTTGGGTGTTGTTATAATGTTGCATGGATCCTGGAGGCTCTATAAAAACATAATTGAGATAATGCTTTTTTTATTTTCTCAGTGAGGTATTTTATTCATAAATTATATAGGAAAAGAAGGAACATGTCTACAAAGGTGAACAGTATTATAATTTATTACTCTGTTTGCCGGTCTTCCTGTAAGCAGGGAAGTGAACCTCTTGGTCTATAAGGCTGAAAAGCTGACTTACACTGCGGTCAGCTTCATATAGAGAGCCTCTGTCAAGACATATTGATCCTGGTTCTGTGGGGTCAGTAGAACCAATGAACCATCACTTTTCCATTTGTATTTTGAGGTTGAGCTTCCACATAGCCTCAGCTATGTCTAACGATGGTTAGTTCACTCTTCAACCCCTGTCTTTTCTTGCTAGCCAGAGGTCGTGGGAAGATAACATCCCTGGGACCTCTGTCCCTTGCCTAAATGTTGTTGGAAGTGGATTAATATGAAATCATAGAACCACAGAATCAGAATTATAGAATTGTTCTGGTTGGAAGAAACCTTCAAGATCATAAAGTCCAGCTGTTAACCCAGCAGTGTCAGGTCACCACTAAACCATGTCCCTAAGCTCCACATCTACAATGTCTTTTAAATACTGAAAGGGATGGTGAGTCCGCCACTTCCCTGGGCAGCCTGTTCCAGTGCATTACAACCCTTTTGGGGAAGAAATATTTCCTAATATCTAACCTAAACTTCTCCTGGCACAACCTGAGGCCATTTCCTCTTGTCCTATCTCTTGCTACGTGGGAGAACAGACCGACCCCCACCTCACTACAACCTCCTTTCAGGTAGTTGTAGAGAGTGACAAGGTCTCCCCTGAGCCTCCTTTTCTCCAGGCTAAACAACCCCGGTTCCCTCAGCTGCTCCTCAGTAAGACTTGTTCTCTTGACCCTTCATGGGTTTTGTTGCCCTTCTTTGGACACACTCCAGCCCCTCAATGTCCTTCTTGTAGTAAGGGGACCCAGAACTGAACACAGTGTTTGAGGTGTGGCCTCACCAGTGCCAAGTACAGCAGGACGATCACTTCCCTAGTCCTGCTGGCCACACTATTTCTGATACAAGCCAGGATGCTCTTGGCCTTCTTGGCCATCTGGGCACACTGCTGGTTCATGTATGAGAAATAGAGATAGACATGGGGCACACATACTGTATGATCTCACCAGCATTGCTTCTTTAGAAAAACTGTCTAAAATAGGTTCAGATCCTCAGCTTTCATGTGCTGCAATTTTATTGCAGGTCCTTAATAAAAACAATTTTGCACCTATGAGGTGTCTATCCCCAAAGGACTAGGAGATAAGGCAGAGTATCTCTGCCAGTACAAGAGTAGCTGATACAGACTGGATCATCTCAGTCTGGATCAGTCTGTATCCTGTGCTTTTTAGGACTTCAACTTGAAGCTGCAGTGTGGAAAAAGCAGCCGCCTAATTGCACAGCTGCCTGCTCTATGAGAACATGCAAAGTGCTGCCATCTACTTCTGAAGATAGACGGGAGAAGAAAGCATGAGAGTGTTTTGTGTCCTCTCTACTCCCCTTTTGTTTTCATGGGCAGTTGTCAGAGTGTTCCCTGAGTATTAGAGTCTGGTGGGCAAGTTTGGAGGAAGTGGGCTCTGTGGCCAGGACACAACTGGCAGGAGGGTAAGCTGTCACCCCCTTCTTCTCACACCTGCCATGCCTGTGGCAAGCTCTGGTGCTCCTTTGCTTCTTCAGTGGGCTGGTTTAAGTGATTAGCATGATGGTTTAGCTGTGTTTTGTTACTTTCTATGGCTCTGGTGAACAAAATCATGGTGAAGAGTCCAATGCATACCAGAGCTTCCTCCAGAGAAGGGAAAGAGGGAAGAGGATTGCACATCCTGGTAGCATTGGTGTATAGGGTTGTCTCAGCCATCTTACTTAAAAACACCAGCAGACAATGCTGAGATGTTATCACTGCAGGAGGATTACACAGACATTACACTTTGTGATATGGTTTGAAAACTGCAGTAATCTTGGGTCTTGTTCACTCTGGTTCTTTAACCATTTTTAATACCTTTCCTCTTTCAAATTACAGACTTTCTCCAGCCATTTACAAAGGGACTGGGGAAAGAGACAAAAGAGAAATGTGTTCTGATGCAGCTCTGCAACAGCACACTGTTGTGGAGCTTTAGCTGGATGGAAAATATACTGTGTTCAGCAGTTAAGCCCTTTTTCTTTGCATCTTCCTATCCAAAGAAGTATTTATATGAAATGTCAGTCACCCTGTAGAATTATATGAGAATTAATTATCTGTGGAGAATGATTTGGCCCTATTAATTATGGGTCTCACATAAGAAAAAGAATAGGCCTAATGTGTCATATGATTTTTTTTAGCCAGTGAACTAGGAACTCATCAGCATCAAATATCAATAATGGTTTTGTTGAATACAGATTGATGACCTCTGACAAAAATTATAGGAGAAACTTGTATCATTTTGTCTTATTATAGCCTACTAAGACCTTAGTCAAGATCAGGGTCTTATTTTCTTAGGCTGTCACGCAAGGGGTTAAAGCCGATATTTATCAGATTATTGTTTGCAACCAGTCATGAATGAATAAGGCTTTAATGTATGTAGAGTCAGAAATAACTGATGTTAAAATGCAATTGCAAATCAAATACAGTATTTAATGAAGACAGTTAAAACATTATGTCTAATTAAGTCTTCATTTCAACACGTGTGTAATTTTGTTGTTCAGATTTATGTACAGCCTTGTAGACTCCTCCCTGCATTGAGTCACGGTTCCTGTTTGTATCCTGCCCTTTGGTAAAGGAAATCTTGAATTTTATGTTTTGCAGATATAATCAGATATAAACAAAGTCCTGAGAAGTTTTCTGGGTTATTAAAAATTTGTATATTTCATCAAGAAAAAAATATTATTTATCATATTATACTTCTAAAATATGCTCTAAGTATTTTCCGTGCTTTCTCTTTCCTTACAGTGTTCAGAATCTTTTCTGAATGGCTGCAAAGCACAGTATTGGCACAGAAAATTTGCTGGAATAGGATCCTTTCTAGGGGAAATGGCTTTTTGTCTGCAAGGGAAAGTCATACTTAAATACCACAAAACAGATATCACCATCATGTATCTGAATTTCTGACTGTATATGAATTTCTGACTATATGAATTTTTCCTCTGGGGAGGAAAGTAAGTCCTGGAAGCTAAAGTAGAAATTGAAATAAGGTTTATCTTTTTTTTTTTTTTTTTTTTTTTTTTTTTTTTTTTTTTTTTTTTTTAAAATATTAAAAAAATACAAAACTTTAATTTTCTTTTTTTCTAAAATTTTTTTTGGGGGTTGTT